>CM076582.1:243420268-243511926 GCA_034641835.2 Pinus albicaulis
TACGGAGTTTATTTCGCGTGAAACGAGTTGAATCGGATTCAGAAAGATGAACACTACACAATCGTTCAGGTTTCGTGTCATTCTGAGAACTTAAATTTTTGAGAAAAAATTTAGCTCCTGATCACTCTTCCCCACTGAAAATATTTTGGACCCCAAAATCTCACTTTCAGTTATTTAGCTTATGAAGGCTCAATTCCTCCATTCTTCCAAACTCGATCAAATCGACGCTTGTCGTGCCTTGACCTATACTTGGCTAGGCTTGTTTTCAAGCTGATATTGGAATACAAACTATTTGAATTCTAGTTCAATTTTCTTCTTGTCTTGTCCATGTTGCTATGGTCACGCACAACAACATCATTCCCAAGAATAATTCTCAAGGCGGCCTTCTAAAAAATCTTCATCAAGGATAAGACCCCAAAAACAAACTATGACAATCGAACTAACAAGTTACACATAGCGAATACTTGTATAAATGAGTGCCTAACACATTAGTATCCTACTACATGTGCTGCTACTACTCATACAATTGTTTTAAAATGCTTTCTAAAAACATAATTAGAAATGCATTTTTTTACAACATGGAAATAACTTGAAATCCAAATTTTTCATTAAAAATGACTATTCACAAGCCAAAATTCGCATGAAAATTATCTGAGAAAAACATTTTTGCATTTAAAGTGATTTATTTATGAATATCACCTTTTACAATAGTCCAACGATGGGACATGCAACTACTGCAAAACAATATTTACAACTTCAATTGGACAAATAGTCTGCCCACTTCTTACCCAACCAGGTAAGTGAACCCTCTATTTGTTCTTCCTCTTCTTCTGGAGTTGCATCAGGTATGGTTGTATCTTGCGCCACTCTTACCATGGTTGCTTCCTCTTCAGGTACATGTGCAACTTGCTTTCCCTTTCCAGGATAAAGATGTGGAAACAGCTTCCAACATTTTGAAACCCAATGTCCATTGATTTTGCAATGAGTGCAAAAGTTTCTTTGAACTCCTCTTGGCTCACATACCTCTGCCTTTGGATTAAATTTTCCCTTCTCGGGTTTCTTTCCTATACACATGTCCATTTTTGTAAGAATTTCTTCCTTATTTTCGCACTTATCTACACTATGGTTAGATGAATGGAAAAAAATACATGGAAATACATTCTTCAACAAGTTGTTAAAATTTGTATTTTATTTCCCATCTTGAAAAACATTTGATAAAACAAGATGTTTATACCTCTTTTGCTTGCTATTTGAATTTCTCTTCTTGAATGAAAAACTTGCATGGCGAGAAGAACTTTCATGGTGAGAAGAACTTAATTTCTTTTCTTCTTCATATTTTCCATCTCTCTCTAGAGATACCTTCAAGTCTTCTTTGTATTTGAAGAACCAAGAAGGTACTAGTTCTGGATCCAAATTCCAACACCTTGCCTCCTCATGTCCTCTTTTGTGAAAAAAAGGTACATGATACACAATAATTGTCATCAGAAGACCATTCTTATGCCGCAACATAACCCAAGCCTTCATACTTAGGTATCTCTTTGGCTTATATTGGATTCTTGATGCCTTGTTGGTTCACACCAATACCTCCTCCCTTGTAACCCATTTTATACAAGATCTTGGATCCAATTCCATTACCATAATTTTCAAAAGCTACAAAAGAACTTTCTTCAACACTTTTATGAAAAGAAGAAGCATGCAAATGCTTACCAATGGTTCCATCTTTTGTTTGAGGGACAAAGATGCTTGCAAACTCCCCTTTTTTCTTGGATGTGTCCACTTGGACTCTTTGGTTCTCTTCCTTCAGCTCCCCAAACTTAGGTACTAATTGAACCTCATCCTCCACATCATGTGGACAAAAGGCAAAAACATGTCCATCATATTTTTCTGAAGGACTTCCTACACATGCATCTTGCATAAGGAATGTAGAAAAACATGAAGTTTGCGGAGAGGATGGTGGCTTCACACCATTCTTGTCTATTTCTTCCTTTGAAGAACATTCTTCACTTGGAGGTGGTGTAG
This sequence comes from Pinus albicaulis, assembly GCA_034641835.2. Classification (NCBI taxonomy): domain Eukaryota; kingdom Viridiplantae; phylum Streptophyta; class Pinopsida; order Pinales; family Pinaceae; genus Pinus; species Pinus albicaulis. The sequence goes on from CM076582.1 coordinate 243,422,288, forward strand.
AGTTTTCACCATGCAACGTGGTGTTCCTCTCTTCATAGAGGACCTTCAGCATATCCGTCATTACTAGAAAATCCTTTCTAAAAGCTTTTATATCTTCTAACATCTTGGTAGACTCTCCTCCTTGGAACATCCTTTGTTTGAAGCCTCAATATGGAAATTTGAGGTGGAATTGGTGGTAGAGACTTGCTCTCCTTTCAAAAATATTTCTCCTCACTTGAGCTTCAAAACACAACACTTGCACAACAAACAAAACCTTCTTGCACAAATAAATCCATGTGCTCTGATACCAACTGATCAGAATGGGAATATTAGTAATGTTATGCTAAGATCCTATTCAAAATATAGAAATTCGTGACTAAGGTTTGTCCTCCAAATAGCAAGTAGAAATAGGCGGTGTTAAGTGTTTTTGATGAATTTTTGTTATGAATTATTTTACATGAAATCAAACATAGAATGAGAACATGTAATCATCAGTCTTACACCAGAAACTGTTTAAGGAGTTCACCCCTCTTGGGCTACATCTCCTTGGATCAGCTCCAATAGCTTGATCCCTTCTCATTAAGCTCAATAAATGAAACAAGGGGTACATCAAATGTTGAACAAGGGAATGGTAATTTTCTCCTACAAAGAAACATACTAATGCAAGTACATCATTCCATACGCATGCTAACCTTTATTCAAGCATGTAAAAATCAACAACATTAGGTATATTACATTAAGATCCTAAACTCCAGCTTCAAAGAGCTACAACTGCACCACAATACAAAATATGGCACATGATTAAAACTCTCCTTCAAAACATAAAGAAGAAAGAAGTATGATAAGTTATAGCACTGATGAATTTTCTGTTTTCAAAAATAACATGGAGAGTAGACAACCCCTGCAAGGCCATTTTCAACATCAAACTCCTCCATGAGTTGTTTCAACACCATGGTTGATCATGGAACCCTTTGGCTTCAACCTGAAAAAATCCTATCTAGAGTGCTCTATGGTTCCTGAGACCTGTTCCATTAAGTCTAGAATGCCCAAAAATGGTACCTTAGCCTCTTTTTGCATTGAACTTGGTCAAAAACTCCAGGATTTACAACCTCTCCTAGTTTTCCCACTATTTCCTCCCCAGAATTAGCTAAGTGGCGCTAAAATTAGTGAATCCCGTCGGATTTGTCGGAACTACCAGTTAAATCTAGGTTAACTTAATAAAACCACATTAGCACTAATTAAATTGGGTTAGTGGTTAAACTAGCGCCCGTTTAAAAAATCTGGAGTAGTGTTAATTGATTATGGATTAAGGTTAATTAAACAGGGTTAAGGCTGAGTAATCCGCGCTTATGGATAAGAGCCTCTGCTCTTCCACCATAGTAACACATCTTGATCATGTGTCTTGGGGGCTAGCCCCCACTCCTCCCATTGGTGCGTCCATTAAACTTCAAATATATGCGGTGAAGTATATGGTTAAGAAACTTGGTGTAGGCAGAGTGGTTGCGTGTCTTGTTAGCGGGGCAGAGGTCTCGTGTTCGACCCCCGCCCGGTCCTTCCAGTCCATAAAAAACTTTTACCATGCCATGAGGAGGACATGTGGCAACCCCAGGCTGAGCCACGTGCCCCCTCCACATTGGCCCAACTGCAGCCAATGAAAAATTGCCAACACACCCTAAATTGCGCCAACCAACACCTGCCACTTGGAAGTCACCCATTCGGTGGAGGAAATAGTTGACCAAACATTGACCTGCCTAGTCAGCATGCCAAGTCAGAAGTACGGACTGCTAATTGGGCTCCTTTTCTACATTTTTTTGCCAAAATTTTCTTGTTTATGAAAACAGGTAGAACTCATTTCTGAAGCCATACGGAGTCCATTTCGTGTGAAACGAGTTGCATCGGATTCATAACGACGAACACTATGCAGTCGTTTAGGTTTCATGTCATTCTAAGAAATTTGATTTTTGAGCAAAAAATTAGCTCCTGATCACTAGAGGTTCACGACAAAGACTCATGTGATCCTGTGGACCACACTTCTAACACTTTTGGAATACCAAGACAATCTCTTAGAAGGTAATCACCCTTATAAATCATGCAAGGAAATTTCACTTTTCAAGGCTTTTAAGGTTTCTCAACATCAGTTGCATCAGTACCAATGTTTGCCCCTTTGCTTTTTTTGTTTCTTCTAAATATTCCTTTTATTCTTCTTCATATCCACCTAGTTACTAGCTTTGAGGCTTTCACCAGACGAAGAGGAAGAAGACCGAACGGGTGGAGAAGGAAAAGGGTAAATGTTAGGATCAACATGAGGTTTATGTTTTTCAAGTGGAGGAATACTTGGTTGAGAATCAGTTTGGACATTCTGAACCAAAGAGGTCAAAAATAACCAAACTAGTAAACCAATGGTAAATTTGGGAAGCGACAACGTTGCCATATAAGGAGCACCAATATTTCTAAAAAGAGGAAAAGGACCAAGATTCCTATCAGAGGGGTTTCCTTGATTGGTGGACTCGGTAATTTCCATTAATCTCAAACTAAGATATACTAAGGAGTGGTTCCATAGTGAGGATGTTATTCCGCGATCAATTAATTGATTTTAGAAATTAAAGACACAAAATAAATCAAAGGGGTAACTAGGCAGAAGGGTTTACTAAGTAACTATGAACTGCAATATACCACATTAGTGAACCAAGGATCTATGTACTGGCAGGGAATCTCCTTGAATTTTGTGTTCAGTGTATCACAGTGTACAAGGCGACAAACTCAGTTACCTATGGAAAGATATCAACCTATAGGGGACTTCCAAAATATACCTGAAGGTACGTGGAAGCGCATTTTTTAGTAGTGTTTTCTATTGCGTAATCGTTCGATGAGAGTGTTCTTTGACTGGTGAACTCGGTAATTTCCATTAGTCTAAAACTAAGATCTACTAAGGAGTGGTTCCACGATGAGGATGTTATTCCGCGATCAATTAATTAATTTTAGAAATTAAAGACACAAAATAAATCAAAAGGGTAACTAGGCAGAAGGGTTTACTAAGTAACTGTGAACTGCAATATACCACATTAGTGAACCAAGGATTTACGTACTGGCATGGAATCTCCTTGAATTTTTTGTTCAGTGTATCACAGTGTACAAGGTGGCCAACTCAGCTACCTATGGTAAGATAGCAACCTATAGGGGACTTCCAAAATATACCTGAAGGTACGTGGAAGCGCATTTTTTAATAGTGTTTTCTATTGTGTAATCGTTCGATGAGAGCATTCCCATATAATTATTATGCGTGGAGCACTATTTGATATACCTGAAGGTACGTGGAGAACGATCCTATACACTTACGTATGTCGAACAGGATATCACCGTTGGAATGAAACACTAGAAAAAACGACATATCCTACATTTAAAGATGTCAGAACATGTCTCTAGCATAGACCTCTAGATGCCATGTGTTAATGTTACAAATTCTCCTTAATATTGATTGAGTAAATTTTAAAGTTTACCTTGAATTAAGTTTCATTTTTCAAGGCTCAAAACTCGATGTCACTTGAACACACCTATGATGCAACTAATATGAAAAAAATAGCTCTTTTCATTTTCCTTTTAACAATAAAATGCCTAACTAAGTAGGGGAAGAAGAAATCAATCGACAATGCAAAAAAAAAGTGATGCAATAATCGATCTCCTCAACTTCACTATTCCAAATCAAATCCCTATATGTAAAGAAAATAATGAAAAATGGTGAGATTTTTATTTTTCTTTCCTCTTAATCTTCAAATGAAATGAAAACTAAGATGCAAAAATATTATTGATAAAATAAACCACACAAAATATGAATGTAATATAAATTTCTCCATTCCAATCAATAATCAAGAAAAATTTCACAAAGACTTAATTTCATAAGAAAAAAAAAAAGGAAAAAAAAAAAATCTTACTAAAGGCTAATAAATCCAATGCAAACAAGAAAAGGATCTACAACATCCACGTAGGATAATATAACATATCTATTCAATGAATTAGAACTCCAGTTAAATACACAAGTGCAAACATAATAGAACAGATATAGAAAAACAAGATACTCTTTGTATTGAAAAATATAGGAGATATTTTACAACTATAAATAGTAGTTGACTTTGTATATGTCTCCCCAAGTTGACTTGTCCTTCCATGTCACAAAGAACACCTCAAAATCAACCCTAATGTATGAATATGATGACTCCTTTAGGTACAAGGCAGTAGCATGAGGGCACTATCAATCTCCAAAATCCAACCTTGAGGCTATGGAAGGCACTAAATATATAGTGTAAGAGTGGTAGTTTAGGATTTACCATTATGGGCTTGAGATCCACATATGATGGGAGCATGAAACCAAGGGATAAGAGGTGAAATCTAAAATATAGGATTAGATAGGATTTTATCTCTTTATCCATGGTAAATAGTTAAAACTACCTTGGAATCTTCTAGAAGAGGAAGCTTCGGAATTATTTTTAATTTTCCCAAATTTCTAGAATCGGCACTTCTGTAGAAGGGATAAACATGTACTGAACAATGTAGGTGGAAAAGCATGCGACAAGCGTTGAACAGAGGTGGCTAAGAAGGCAAGGTGTGATGGAGCTAAAAAAAGTGTTTTTGAGCAATTTGTCCCAAAAACTCAGGCTTTTTGGAGAGGCCATTCTTAGGCCTTTGTGAAGGGATGATGACAACATGTCCATGGATATTGATTGATCTAGTTTATAGGCCTATTGAACAGATGTGACAAAATGGCTTATAACATATTTCCACCTAAAGTCCAAATTCAGAAGTGGTATTTGATGACTGAATTTCTTTTCCTTGTGACAAGTCATGATCAAGAACAATTGGTCAAGATAAACATTTGTTACAATATATTTTCATCATGATATCATTGTTGAGCGATCCATACCCATGCTCAAAATATAATCCAATACTACATGTACAATAATAAATAAGTCTCGAACATTGATGACAGAGTGTGGACCCATGATCATATGACTATTTGTATGATCATAGCCATCATACTTTGGAATATTGCATTAATCCTGAAATCACAACCCAGATGGATGAAACTGGATACAAGGTATTTTATCCCGTTCACTCGATCGGTCAACGTACAAGTCTAACCATGTGAATAAATGAGTTGGAGTCTAACATGGTAGACCCATCTGATTACCGGACGATGTTGTAATTCATTAACAAACAGGAGAGAAACCATTGATGTTGCTAATGGCTCTCAAGGTAACATAGTACAATATATGTGGTGTGAATAAATGAGCTAAATTCAAACACCACAGAGAATCTTTCGGTCAAAGACCAATGATGAAGAACTGTCACCACGAGCGAGGAAACTTACCATTAATTTATGCAAGCTCCAAGGTACCAAATGGATTTTATAAGTCAACTTCCTGGATGATGAGTTGATGTGGATAGGAAGTGACCCATGACTCCTACACCAAGGAAAGTGGGTCACTAAGTACCAACTTCAGTAGAAGTTTCCTCATCTCATGGAGGCACTCAATGCAATGGGGACCATTGCTTCTTAAGGGGGGAGGACTGATTTAGGTGGATATTGGTGGCCACCCACCTATTCCATTTGGACCCCCACCATTGTTTCTTTCAGTTTCCTTAATTGTAGCATAGTTTACTAGTTTTGGCATGTTTTCGGTTCTTGAACTTTAGGAGACATTTTGAGGCCCTAAACAACGTTTTTTTGGAAAACGGGAAAACCAATTACTTGCCTTCAGGGTTTTCATTCAAAAATTTTAGTCATATATATATATATATATATATATATATATATTTCTAATGAGGTATTGTATGCGTCAAATGGAGATCGTATGTCAGAGTTACAACCCCAAGAAGTTGATGTACCAATTTGCCCAAACGAGGCCCGAAGACTTTTGGTACTTCAACTCCCATGGTTAAAGTTTTGGATGTTTAGGGTTTTACATGGTTTCTTAATAATATGATAGGTCTTTGAGCCTCACTGTAACACAATTAAGAAGGCATGTAGCCACCACATCTCTTCTCATAGATAAGCTACCATCGCCTGGCCTAGTTTATTTCCATTATGCATTTAAATGGTTTTCAATGCTTTCTTATTAATGAATTGAAGTTATTTTTTTTCTTTATATATGTGTCTTTTTTCATATATGTATTTCATTTCGTTCCTTCATAAATCTGTATCAATGGTATCAGAGCAGTCTTCTCTTCTCTATTTTTTTGTGCATGTCCCCAACGAGGTTAGGGTATAAGGAGTTAGGACTTTATTTGGTTTAATCCTTGCAAGACAATCCCCGCCGACACCGACAGTGATGCATGGGGGAAGAAAAGAAATATGAGGGAGTAGTAGATCCTATAAAATTGTTGCTTGAAGAAGCCCTTGAGTGGAAAAGGAATGATATGATGGATAAATTTTCTCAGATCCTTCGGTGGATGCCAACACACGATGCATCTTCATCCAACATTCACTTCGAAGGCGCTACCCCTTCAAGGTAAAAGTTAAGTTTTACCTCCCTATATTTGAAGGTAAAATAAACACATATTTCGTAGATAAATGGTTAAATTTGTTGGAAGTATATCTTCGATTCATGATTTTTCCGATAGGGAAATTTAATTTTTCTCTCCTCAAAGATGCCCCCCGCGTCAAGCACTGGTGGGAATGTGAGCAGAAGGATGAGAGGGAACCCTCACTATTTTCAGTCGTACCCACTTGGAACTCCTTACGGGATGCCATCAAGGAACAATATTACCCTATCGGGAGCTATGAATATAAGTACATAAAATGGACCACACTGTGGCAGGCAAGGGAGCAAGATGTGTCAGAGTTCAAAAATATTTTTCATACCCTTCGTAGGACCATGAAGATGAAGAAGGACATAGGGAAGTGGTGTGAGTTCCACAATAGCCCCACTCACGACACAAGTGAGTGTCGTTCCAAATAGTCACTAGTGGTCGAGCTTAAGGCTTCAAAGTCAAATGCATGTTCTAACTCTTAGTTATACCTCGACAAGGGGAACGAAAAAGAGATGCATATTATTGATATAAAGCTCAGTTCCACCATTACCACCATTAAGGTCCTGAATATTGATCCTGAAGCGGAGTGTCTCTTCCACTCACAGATGTGGGTGAAGGGGTCATCTTTCTAGTTCATTATCGACAGCGGGAGACAAAAGAACCTCATATCTGCAAAATTGGTTATTTTGTTGGGTTTGTCGACCACACAACACCCGCATCCATACACCATCAGATGGCTCCAACAGGGATGATATCTCTGTGTCATCAAGTATTGTCATCTTCCTTATAGAATCAAACCCTTCACGATGAGGTACTGTGTGATGTTGCTCCTCTTGGATTTTTTTATGTATTATATTAGGAAAACCATACTTATGGAAGCATCATGTTGTGTATGATTCTAGTCCTAGCACTATTATTATTACTTTTGGAAATAATTTATACAGGATATCGGATGTAGCCTCGCCTACCTCCATCTCTTTCATCTCTGCAAAGCAATGCAGTAAGATCATCTCCTAGACCATGAAATTTTTTTTCTTTCTTATATTCTCTCAAAATAAGGGGAATATCATGTCCATATCCATGACCCCCAAAAAGGTTCCTCCATGCAGCAAAATCAGTTGGATAAGGTCATGGAAGAATACAAGGACACCTTCTCCTCACCCACAAGGGTATCGTTGCACTTCTAGATCAAGAATTCAATCGATCTGACCCCCGAAGCACCTCTACCCAATGGGCCGATATACCACTGCTCCATTCTGTAAAGTGAAGAGATCAAGAAACAAATATAGAAGTTGCTAAAAAAAAGGGCACATCCAACCAAATTTCTCACCTTATGGGAGCTCAATTGTACTTGTACAGAAGAAGGATGGGGCCTGTACATTCTACATTGATTATTAGGAACTAAACAAAATCACTGTGAGGAACAGGTATATAATCTCACGGATTAATGACCTTCTAGACCAGCTCAAGGGGGTCAAGTATTTTAGCAAGTTCGATTTGAATTCTGCCTATCACCAAGTACCAATACAACCCATGATATATGGAAGACCGCCTTCAAATCCAATGAATTCCTTTTTGAATGGTTGATAATGCCTTTCAGATTGAAAATTTCCCCTCCAAATTTTATGAGGTTGATGGATGATATCTTGCGTCCCTTCACCAACTCGTTCGTGTTTGTTTATATGGAAGACATCCTCATATTCATCAAGAGTTTGGAACAACACTTGCAACACATTTGGTAGGTCCTTAAGACCTTGCAACAACACAAATTGTGTGCCAACTTGGAGAAATGCACCTTTGGCATGAGTGAAGTCCAACATATGGGTTACATCATAGATGAGCAAGGCGTGCATATGGATCCATCCAAGATCTAATTCATTCGGGATTTTCCAACCCAAACCGTTCTAACAAAGCTTCACAACGTTTTGGGCCTTGCCAATTTTTATTAGAGGTTCGTGTTGGGATTCTCCCATATCACTTGGCCTTTGAGTTAGATTACCAAGAGCAGAGCGTAAGAAAAGTTTTCCTAGTTTGAGTCCCAACATAAGGTGTTCAATGAGCTGAAGCATCACCTCTGCTCTGCACCAGTACTCACATTTCCAAACCTGCAACAACCATTTGAAAATGAGACAAACTCCTTTGACAATTATATCTATGCAGTCCTCACCCAGCAAAGGAATATTGTGGTCTATCATAGTGAGACACTTTCCGATACTATTCGAAAGTACCCCACAAATGATAAAGAGATGTATTCTATCATGTAGGATTTATCATAATGGAAAAATTACATTTTTGGGAATGATACAGTCATCCACACAGATCACCGAACTCTTCATTTTATTCAAACACAAGGGAAGTTACAAAACAATCACCATTAGAGGTGGTCTACATATCTGCAACAATTTCACTTGAACATTAAATACAAGAAGGGAATCACCAATCATGTTGTATATTTTCTTAGTCATCCCTCAATTACAGCACTACCTACTTTTCTCAACTCTTTTGGTCATGAGACCTCTGGATGGTCGTAATTGTACAAAAATGATCCAGAGTTCGCCACCACGTAGCAGATGATATTGGATGGCAAGGAAGTTCCATATTTCCACCTCTATGATGCATTATTATGCTACCTGGGCCACCTTTGTGTTCCATCAAGCATGCATGCCAAGTTTATTTGGTAGGTGCACTGCAGTTACGTCATAGGACACTTTGTTGTGGAGAAAATTGTGGTTGTATTGTAGAAGTATTTTTATTGGTCCAAATTTTGACATGATGTTGGAAAATATATCAGATCTTGCATTGTCTATGACATTTCCAAGCTAACCATCAATAATCAAGGCATGTACACTCCTCTTCCTACTGCTAGCTAACCCTTTGAATATATCTCCATGGACTATATGTCTGGTCTCCCTTCTACCAAGCATGGTAATTATTGTGTATTTGTGGTCGTCAACAGATTCTCAAACATGGATATTTTGGAGGCATGCACGAAGAGTATCGTAGCAGAGGACACTATTAATATCTTCTTTGAACAAGTGTGGGTACATTTTGGGATCCCGCAAACCATTATATAAGATTGGGATAGCAGGTTCTTGAGCACATTTTGGTCAAGCCTTTGGACATTATTGGACACCAAGTCAATTTCATTCCATCCCCAGACTGATGGCCTAACAGAGGTCGTCAACAGGATGCTAGTGCACATACTTTACATATATAACTAGAAGCATCCAAGAAACTAGGATGAGAGCCTTCCCTATGTGCAGCATAACTATAACATAGCTCTCCATATCTCGACTGGCCAGATTCCCTTTCAAGTGGGTCTGGGATTTCAACCATTTTGTCTGATTAATGTTGCCATGCCTCTTGCGACTACATAGACAGAATCAACACATGTAAATTCTGAGGTCGGTAAAGCAACCAGGTTTATTGAATGAATCCATCACATCCACTAGTAGGTTCATGACATATTGGAAAATTCCAATTCCAAGTAAAAGTAGTGATATGATCAACATCGAGTGTCGCACAAGTTTCATGTGGGCGACACATTTTGGTTGCATTTGGAGAAACGACACCTTATCGGATCCCATCAAAAGCTCATGCCACTCAAAGATGGCCCTTGCACCACCACTAAGGTTGTGGGATACAATGATTTTGAGCTCATCATTCCCCCATTCCTTGGCCTACACATAGTGTTCAATGTGGACCACCTTTGGCCATACTTTCCGCCATTACTGGACACATCAAACATTGCAAAACAACTCACACCAATAGAGATAAACCCAGACTGCATGGAACAGGCCATAACTGATCTGATCATGGACATGCATATCAAGAACACTTTCCAGTAGAAGATTCAACTATATTAGGTTGTCAATGTTTCCGACTCCTACACCAAGGCAAGTGACTCACCAGGGACCAGGTTCAGCAGAAGTTTTCTCATCTCATGGAGGCACTCAACACAATAGGGACCACTTCTTCCTTAGGGGGGGAACTGATATAGGTGGATATTGGTGGCAACCCACCTATTCCACTAGGACTTCCACCATTGTTTCTTTCAGTTTCCTTAATCGTATAATTGTTTACTATTTTTGGAATTTTTCAGGTCTTGAACTTCCTAAGACGTTTTGTGGCCCTAAACAATGTTTTTTTTTTAGAAACAGACAAACCAATAAATTTTTGTATTATTTTTTGTAGTCGAAATTTTTGGTCCTCTTACATATTTTTCTAACAAGGTATCATATGTGTCAAATGGATATCCTACGCCAAATTTATGACCCTGGGAAGTTCATGTACCAATTTACCCCAATGGGGCCCACAGACTTTTGGCGCTTCATCTCCTAGGGTTAGGTTTTTGGATGTTTAAGGTTTTCCATTGTCTCTAACTAATAAATAGGCCTTCGAGCCTCATTGTAACATAGTTCATAAGGCATGTAGTTGTCGCATCTCTTCTCAGACATAAGCTACCATCGTCTAACCTAGTTTATTTCCATTTTTCATGTAAACAATTTTCATTATTTTGTTATTAATTAATTGAAGTTTTATTTTTGTTGTATCTATGTGTTTTTGCTCATATATGTATTTCATTTCTTTCTTGCATAAATCCGAATCATTTATGTATAGGGTTAAAACCTACATTTGGTATCACAGTGGTTTTAGCTTCAAGGGGATGTCTTTGTTATTGATGGGTTTTTCTCAGGCCTATGGTAGAATTTGTTACAGTGGGAGATCTACGGGATCGATCATTGTGATGAAAGAAGATGGTGAATAGTGGAAATATAGGGATCGATAGATTCAATGTACAATTCTTTTAGTTGTGGAACATCAATATGGAGGATCACTTGGTGGATAGAGATCAATGGATCGATGTTGATCTAGGTAGGACACTAACAGAAATGTTGGCAGAAGGCTGGGAAAAGTTAAATGTGAATGCAAAGAGAACAATAATATTGTGTCTCTCAAATTAAGTATTGTTTAATGTATCAGGGGAAGCTACGACAAAGGCTTTGTGGGACAATTTAGGGACTTTGTATCAATCTATGTCTTTGGTGAACAAACTGTTCCTGCAGAAAAAGTTGTATAACCTGAGGTTGAAGGATGGAGACTCAGTGACAGAGAATATAAATGCCTTAAATATTGTGGTAAGTCATTTTTTATCAGTTGATATTAAAATTTCAAATCAATATAAGTGCAACAGTTTGTTGTGTTCTATACTAGACAGTGGGATATTTTGGTTGTTTCTATAGGTATAAATACACTTACCTTGAAGTTTGATGAAATAGTCTCATCTTTGTTGTTGGAGGAGATGAGATGAAAAAATGTGGAGAGTTACAATTGATATTCCTTGTTTGTAAGAAGATAGTCCCAAAATAGAAATATAAATAAGTCCTCAAGTTGGAGATCTAAATCTATAGGGATATCTAAATCTCCAGGAAAACTTGTAAAGGTATGTTGGAAATGTGGAAAATAATGGTACTACAAAAAGGATTGAAAATCCTCGGATGCGGGTGTTAGCATGTAATAAATAGGGTCACCACATGGCCGCAAGGATGCGGGACACCTGTCCTCATCACGCATACACACATGGCCACCCTACCCGGCTTAAATTCTAGTGCATAGGGAGTTTACTCACCGCCCTCGAACGTCCACCATCGACGTCCTCGCAACACTTTTCCATTAACTCTTTCCTCTGCTCATTTACTCTTATTGTCATGCCTCTATCACCCTCCATGGCCCATAAATATGCTATTCCTACTTCTCTCTCTGGCATTCGTCTCTCCCTTTGGCTTCGTTCAGAAGCTCCTTGTGCCTCTGCCAAGCCCTTGTTCCACTGCTCAATTCCCTGCTCCACTACTTGCTTCACTCTGGCCTTCATCTCTACCTTTGCTCCATGCCGCAACGCAGTGCTCCCTCAATCATCTCAGCCCCATTCCTATTCCTCCGCCATGCCCAGACGCCATTGCATGCGATGTTGCAGAGGAAGTGGATGTGTTCTTCCCTCCAGGCCACCCATCTCTGCCTCTACAAGCTGACTGGTGAATCTCTCGGTCGACTGGGCAGAACCGGAAGTCTTGGACCCCATTAATTTGACTGCTCGCCTATCTCTCCACCTTCTTGAATCTCCCTCTGAAGCCTCTGGCTCCAGTCTTCACTCTAGGAAAATATGTTGCAAGTCCACCATCTCTCCCGCCTCCCCCTTCTCCCCCCGCAAGATGGTGGTCTTTTCGGTTCAATAGGCCTTGAACAGTGATCATGGTAGCTCGAGCTTGGACGAGGATGGCACCAACGCATATGCAGTGGCTCACGCGGCTTCCTCCCCTTCGCCAAGTGCCCACGTGGTGCTTCTTCCTCCATCGACAACCCAAGTGTCCAAGCAAGAGAACAATGACTCTTAATACACGTGCAAAATTGAGGAGAAGTCGTTCCAACCACCAGAAAAGGATAATAATTCTCCAACTGCTTAACTTATGGGTGCTTCTTTCTTACGCCAGTCAATTTCCTCCTATTTCACTACTTCTAATTTTCTGGTTTTGTTTCAAACATGTAATGTTGGAATCATGATTTCCGTTAGACCAAAACCCATAGGCATTAGTCTTAGCTACAATCGCTAGAGTTAGGATCCACGAGAGGCGGTTAGTCCATGTCACGAAACACATGGGGAGTGTTGAACCCAATGTCCAACAATATCCCCCCCAACGCGAGCCAGGTGAGTTTCGAACTTGACACCTGTCGCTCTGATACCACTTGTTGGAATCACAATTGTTGTTAGACCAAAACCCATAGGCATTAGTCTCCACTACAATCGCTAGAGTTAGGATCCATGAGAGGTAGTTAGTCCATGTCATGAAACACACAGGTAGCGTTGAACCCAATGTCCAACATGTAATGCACGAGGTTGGTTTCCCACTACGGGCAGCATATTCTATACTTTTTGAACTCTTCTCTTGGACTGGTTTCCCTATCTAGGGAAGCCCCTTTTTTGTTGTTTTGGAAACGAAATTTCCCTCTGGAACTAGTTTCCCAACTCCGAAGGATGAGGACTGTAATCTTTTGGACTGTATGATGTAATAGAAGTAGACTAATTTAGGGAAAAAAAAAAGTATTGCAAATATAAAACTCTTGAGAAAGGAAAGGGATCTGATGATTCTCCTTCTGCAGAGGCAAAAACCACCTTATATGAAGGTGGGGATGTGTACTTGGCTTCTCCTTCAAGTACACATGTATATCATGAGGTGTGGTTGATTGAATCAGGCACATCATTTCACTTCAGGGAGTGGTTCTACGAGTACGAGAAATATGATGGTGGTGATGTCTTCATAGGGGATGACAGGAAGGAAAAAATCATAGGACGCGAAAAAATCAAGTTAAAGTTGCAAGGTGGAAGGATTAGAACACTTCATGGTGTTCTGTACATTCATTCATTGGATAGAGATATGATTTTTGTAAGCATGATGGATGATGTATGTGTAAAAATAGTGTTCAAGAAATATATTTGGAAGATGGTTCAGGGAGCACTGGAATTTATGCAGGGATTTCGGATTGGAACTCTATACAAGCTTATGGGTAGCACTGTTATTGATGGGTGAAATATTTTTGTGGTTCCTGAAATTGGAGAAAAAAATCTTGTGGTCTCTAAATTAAATGCTATGTTGTGGCATCAAATACTTGAACATATTGGAGAGAAGGGCCTTCGAATACTACATGGTAATGGTATGGTATAAGGTATGTATAATTTCTCTCTAAATTTTGATTTCTTTCAATATTTTTTATATGGGAAGCAGAATCGAGGGGGTTTCCCCTCTGGCGATAAGAGGGAGAAAGGGATGTGGAGATTTTTCACAGTGATTTTTTTGGACTTGTGTCGGTTCAATCATTGGGTAAATATGTGTACTATGTCCCATTTATAGATGATTTCTCAAAGAATACATGGATATATTTCATAAGGATTAAATATGAATTCTTTGACATATTTAAATAATTTAAGGCTCTGGTGGAAAATTAGACAGAGAATAAGATCAAGGCATTGAGGATAGATAATGGTGGAGAGTTCTGCAAGAAGGAATTTTAAGAGTTATGTAAGAAGTGTGGTATAGCATGATAGAAGACTACTCCATACACACCTCAACAACATGGAGTTGTAGAAATAATGAATAGGAAATTTAATGAAAAGTAAAGGTACATGCTCAGCGGTGTCAGGTTAGAACAGGAATTCTTGGTAGAGGCAATTGATACTACATGTTATCTATTTAAGATCAACTTCATCAGCGTTGTAGGATAAGACTCCACATGAGTTATGGACTAGTAAGAAACCATATCTCTCACATCTCAGGGTATTTGGTTGTGATGCATATGTACATGCTCCAAAGGAGAAAAGAACCAAGTTTGATAGTAAATCTGAAAGGTGCATTTTTATTGGGTAAAAGGATGGTTGAAAGGGTTACAAGCTTTGGAACCCAGAAACAAGGAAGGTTGTGTACAACTGAGATGTGGTGTTTAGAGAGGTTAAAGATGTTATTAAACATGAATTCCTACCAAAGGAAAATGAACCATAAAAGATAGAGTTTGAACTAAATGAGGAAGAATAAGACTCTACAGCATAGCAAGAATCAAAAGAGGAATAGCCACACAGTCCAATTTTGAGGAGATCAATTCGGGAGAGAAGGCAGCCAGAGAGGTATAGTCCATTTGATTTATGTTCAAATTTTTTTTTATCTATTACTAATGATGATCCCAAAACTGTCAGGGAGGAAATGGATTCATAGGATGCAAAACTCTAAAAGGAGGCCATGGTTGAAGAAATGACATCTTTAGAAAAAAATGAGGCTTGGGATCTAGTGGAGCTTTTGGTTGGAAGGAAACATGTCGATAGAAAATGGGTGTTTAAGAAGAAGATGAATGCAGAAGGCAAGGTGGTTAAATACAAATCTCAGTTGGTAGAAAAAGGTTATTCCCAGGTGTTGGGAATCAAATTTGGTGATTTTTTTCTCTTGTTTCCAAGTTAGCTTCTATTAGATTACTTTTATTTTTTGTTGTTGCTTTTTATTTTCAGGTAGAATAGATGGATGTGAAGACAAAAATTATTCACGGGGATCTGGAAGAATAGATCTACATGAAGCAACCCAAAGGCTTTATGGTGAAGAGTAAGAAATAATTGGTATGGAGGTTAAAAATGTCTTTGTATGGGTTAAAACAAAAAACAAGGATGTGGTATCAAAAAATTGGTACATATATACGAGGACTTGGTTTCACAAGGAGAAAACGAGATCATTGTGTGTATTTTAAAATAATTGGTGACCGTATTATTTATTTGGTTTTATATGTGGATGACATGTTGCTGATTTGAAATGACAAAGAAATTATCCAAGATTTGAAGACCCAATTGTCCTCTAAATTTGACATGAAGAATATTGGTGTTGCAAACTATATTTTCGGCATGGAAATTAAACAAGATCGGAAAAAGATAAAGCTCTGGTTAAACCAATGAAAGTGTTTTGAGATAATATTGTAGAGGTTTGATATGCGGGATAGTCAACCGATGAAGGTTTTTGTTCCCGTAACTGTAAAGTTATTTGTTGAATAGTGTCTCATGCTCCATATGCGAGTACAATTGGTAGCCTAAGGTATGAAATAGTATGCACTAGATCAGACATTGCACATGCAGTGGGAGTATTAAGCAGGTTTATGTCAAAACTAGGGAAGGAGAATTGGATAGCAATGAAGCGGGTTTTCAAGTATTTGTGTGGCACTGGTGATTATGGTTTGTGCTACTAAGGAAGACCAAGCTTGGACATATTTGTGGACATACATGGATTTTTTGATGCCTATTGCGATGGAGATATAAATCGAGGAAGATCTACAAGTGGGCATGTGTTTAACCAATTTTGAGGAGCAATCAGTTGAATGAGCAAGAGAAAATTTGTGGTGGCACTTTCAACTACAAAGGTTGAATACATGGAAGCCACTCATGCAAGAAAGGAAGAAGTTTGGTTGAAAATATTGTGTTCAAGTATGGGGTTGGTATAGTGAGCTATAAGGATAGACTGTGACAACCAAAGTGCAATTTTCTTGGTAAATAGCCTTGCTTATCATTCCAAGACAAAGCACATTGATGTTGAGTATCACTTTGTGAAGGATATGGTTGAAGACAAAAATGTGTTGTTGATTAAGGTGGACACATTGAAGAATGTTGTATATGCATTGACAAATTCTATGAGCACTAATAGTTTTTTTGGTGTAGAGAAACAATGGGTGTTACAACTCGGGACCAATTACTTGTGCACTCTTGCGTCCCCCTGTGTGGAAATAAAACAACAAGTGGGAGAAAGTTGGGTATGTGTTATATTATTTCCACGACTAGTATCAGGCATTTTTACGTTGTGTCGGGCGTAACAGGGGGTCTTGTCGGAGGGTTTTCATAGGGGTGGCAGCCCACTGCACAATGTCTGGGGTAGCGCCCCAGGATATTTTATTTTTATGTGGACCCAAGGATGGTGAGCGGACCTACCCATGGTTATGTGCATGGTTTTGGGCATGATTGGTTTCTCCCATTTTATTTTGTAGTTCTGGTCAAGGGAACTATGGTTATGTTCTAATCCAGGGCCAGCGAATTAGGGTTTATGGATGCTTTGGCATGTATATAATGTATTGTAAAATTGAAAGTAATAAAATAAAAAATCAATCTGGTTTTCCCGATTTGGGTTCTAGGATAAAATATCTATGTATATTTTATGTTCTTGCCAATTGTATATTTTTTGTTTTGTGAAACTATTTGTAGGTAATTTCTGTACAGAGTTAAAACCTACAAAAATAACTTCAAAGGCTTGGAATTTTTCTAGAAATCTTGGCGAAAATTTCATTATAACGTCTTCCAAATGTTTCTTCCTTTATAACATTTTACTCCCAAAATGTTTTTACTTGTGAAACACCATATCACCTTAATTTTCCCTTCATTGCACCCTTTCACATTTCCCATCTTCACAATATATCACATTTCCATAATATGTGTCTTCATCTGATACATCAAGTCGCTATAATTTTTCTTTCTATGTGATAAAACATTTCCTTCACCGTGACAAAAGGATATTTTCTCTTTTTCCCCAGAAAATTTTTACATTTTTCACTTATTTTTAAGGTTTTATTCCTAAGCTATTTATATATTCGATGTTTTTTTTCCTAGTTTCACAGTGAAGCATAACAAATATATTTTTGTTATTGTACATCCTAGTTTTTAAAAAAGCTTTCCTTCGTGACATTTTGCATGAACTGAAATTGTTTTTTTGGCATGGCACTTAGTTTTCTCCTCTCTGGTATGTTATACATAAAAGTGTTTTCCATGTACTACATTGCATTGTGACAAAAATATTTTCCCTGAATGCATCTTGCGGAATATCTTCTTTGTATATTCTCATGATATTGGATAAAAAATATATTATAAAGATACATGTGAAAAGAAAATAAGGCTCAATTTTAACTTATTTTATTGTAGGATTTATACGTTTCAATGTGTTTTTTTGTTATTCCAAAAATTATTTTATAGATATCATGGACATTGGTTTTTGTTTTAATAATATTATGTTTATGAAAATAGTTTTAATGAGAGATATTAGGATTGATAGGTAAGGAATTTGTAATAATTTAATGCTATTTTATTAAGAATTTCAATATCATTTTAAGTTTCAAATTTAAATTTTATAAAGATGTAAAATATTAATATTATTGATATTGTGATTTTGATTGTCTTTTTTCATGTGTTAATAGTTAAATCAAGTTTTATAATCTTTATCTTAACCATTTTTGAGTTTATGATTGCTAATTCTCATTTTAAGTGTAATAACATGGAGTCTATTCTTGCATAATTTAAGTAAATTATATTTATATTTTAAACATTTAATCAAGGTTTAAGGTCCAATTTCAAAATAGAACATTTAGGAAAACAAAAACATTGAAAGTTACTCATTGAGTTAAGATTAGGATTTGGTCTTTAATTTAAATTAAACATTGAAAGTAAAAAATATCTTATTGTAATTGCATTTTACTTTTTGATATGAAAGATAAATGTAACTCCTTTGATGCTTAGATTGAATTGAAACATGAAATTTAAAAAATATATTAATAACAAAAAAATTTAGAATTGGTCATAAATAAAATATTTGAGTGTTCACATTAAGAATGTCAATTGGGTTTATCTTGAGTGGTTGGGAGGAATGTTATCCTCTCCACCTCTTGGAAACAATGGTAATACTGAGAGGGGGGGTGAATCAGTATTAAGGCTAATTTCAACTTTTAATGTTAATTCTTATTTTATATTTTAGCTTGTTAATCATCAAGTGACCATCAACAACATGTCATGTAAGAGAAATATAAAACAACACATGAACACATCATCATGAGCAATAGACACATGACAGAGAGGATTTTAACATAGAAACCCAAAAGGAAAAAACCACAAGTCATTTTTTTATGATGTAAATATGAGCTCTTACTCTATTACATCAATCCATTTGTGAGCCAACACTCATAGGAAGCACCAACTCCCTTAGATTGTCTTTGCTATCCACTATTATCAGGAAGATCAAACTCCCTTGTTTATAGACACATGCCTAACTTACCTAAAGCACTAAATCCAAGATTTGTGCAAGCACCAACTTGCAAGAGGCCTTAACCACCAAACTATCTTTAGATGCCTACTACAATGGATGTCCCAACTCCATGTTTTGTAGGCAGCAACCTACACTAAGTAAGGAACTTCATAGTATATGTTTTGGGCACTCACTCTACCTCATTTCAGATCTGCAATCACCAACTTAGCCTTTTTTTCTCATCCATTTTAACTCTTTTTCCTTTCTCAATCTGAACTCTCTTCAACAGTATGGTCAGAATCCTCATACACCCAACTCGCTCTCTAGCAGCTCATACTCATTGCAACATACATAGAAGAACTTTGCATTCAGCCTTCAACACTTCAACAACACACTCATTTTATCCTTTAAGCTTTCATACACTCTGCATTTCAACTCTCGGTCTTGGTTGTTCCTCAGGTTCTCTCATTCTCTCTTAACCTTAGGTTTTCAATGTTGGAGAATCTAGAGATAGAGAGGTTGGTTCAGAAATTTCTCAATAAAGAAGTCATCAGACCATGTACATCTCCATGTGGTTCACCTATTGTATTGGCACCAAAGAAAGATGGTACATGGAGGATGTGCATAGATTTTCAAGCATTGAATAAAATCACGATTTAGAACGGTTACCCTCTTCTTCACATACATTATTTATTAGATCAATTAAAGAAAGAAACGTATTTCAATAAGACGTAAGTAGTGGTTATCATCAATATGAATTTTTGAAGCTGATGTGTGAAAAATTGCTTATAAAACAATACAAGGATTATTTGAATGGTTAGTAATTCCTTTTGGGATTTGTAATGCTCTTGCTACTTTTATGCAGGTGATGAATGAACAATGTGCTCCAACCATTCATTGATGATTTTGTTATAGTCTACTTAAATGACATTCTTATTTTTGTAGAACTTAGGAAGATCATGTCAAGCATGTTAACCAAGTATTCAATGTACTGAAAAGGGAGAAAGTGTACTTAAATATGTTAGAATGTGAGTTCGATAAAACATCTTTGGTATACTTGGGCTATATTGTATGGCGTGGAGAATTGAGGATAGATCCCTCAAAAGTAGAAGCTATTATAAATTACCCAAAACCTAATTCTGTAACAGAAGTTAGAAGTTTCTTGGGAACAACCTAATATTGAAGGAAGTTTATTACTAACTTCTCATTTATTGCAATTCCTTTACATGCTTTGACAAGTGCTAAACAAATATTTTAGTCGGGAGACAAATAGAAAAAATCCTTTGACACACTGAAGGAAAATATCAGTATCGCATTAGTGCTAGTATTTTCATGTCTACAACCATTTGAAATTGAAACCAATGTAAGTGAATATTCCATGGGAGCAGTATTAATGCAACAAAGGACGTTGATATGTTACCACTTTGATACCTTCTTTAATTTGGTAAATAACTATCCTACCTATGTGTTGATGGAAAAAAATTACCTAATCAACATTTGGGAAGACCATCTGGTCATAGTCCCAAATCAAACTCTTATCAGTTTAAATGATGGATCTGGCTGGTTATATTTGTTACCCCCTCTCTCTCCTGTTGAGTGTGGAGCCTGATTATCTTCTTTATTTTGTATCACAGTGTTGGACCCCTGTTCTTAACAGGGCGGCAATGCCGCCCGTAATTAAACGCTGCTTGAGGGGTCCAAGGGGGGGGGAGGATACAACTTTATGGAGCCCCTCCTTGGCGGGGCGTTTCGGGGGCAGCACCCCCAAAGCTAAAAATAGATGTAAAATTTCCTTGTAAAAGTATTGTAATTTCTAGTCAATCTGGGCCGCTCATTAGGCAGATGATTTGACGGTAGAAGTTATGTTTAATTTAGGGTTTTTTTCCCTAGAAGGCAACCCCTCGTTTTGTATGAGGGTATTGTATTGTATGTGTATTCTCAGAGCGAGAAACAGATAGGGAGACTATGAGAGAGAATAGAGGATATTACATTAGAGCTGTTGTAGGTTGTGTCTCTTCATTTTGTTGGATAATAGAAAGGAAGGACTGCTTGTTCGGGGTGGACGTAGCCCAAATTTGGTGAACCACGTATATCTGTGTCTCTTCGGTTTTATATGTTTTCTGTGTTTGTGATTCTGCATATTTTATGTGTTGCATTGCTCTGTAATATATTTTTTTTTAACATCTCATCGTTGATTTATGGTGTTTCTATTTATAATCAACAAGAGGATATATATTTGATTTACCCTCTTACAATGCACACGCAAGAAATAAATCAGTAAGTTGATTTTAGGGCTCATTCAAGCCACAAATGTAATTTTCCCCTGTGTGAGAGGACTTCTAAGAATGAAATTAATTAATATAACTATGAACCTAAATCTAAATGTAAGCAGCAAATGGAAACCTAATCTAACTTGATAATTAGGAGATAGCTCCCAAATAAGAAGTGTAAGGATTTAATTAACATGGGGATTTAACATGCTTTTTATAATGAATGCTCAATCATTGAATAAGTTATGACAAATGGTATTAACAATACCATGAATACTCTGTCGAGAGATTATAATAATGAAAAATAGACCATCAAAATGCATAAAAAAATCTTACAATTTAATGACAGTTAAATTGATTTTAGAGGACGGATTTATGAGTAAATAGTTACTCAAAAATATGATTCAAGCACTTTGAGTAAATAGGAAAACAATAAAATATCTATAATTTTATTAGACAATATAGTTCATCTAACAAACAATCATTAGCATATTCAATAGAAGTGCAAAATATGAAATAATTGACATAAATTTGTCATTGAATAAATGAAATTGCATTAAAAAATAAAAGTACTTGTAAATACAATTAATAAAATTTGATTCTTTTGCTTTGTTACTTGATTCGATCTCCAATAGTCCTTCCAAAATCATGAACTCTGCCATTAAAGGGAAAGAGCTGCAATAGTGCAAGCTTTGCCTCAAATACAAACTCTACATCTCAAAAAGAAAAGATCTTGAAAAGAAGACCCCCAATAACCCAAATAAGAGTTTTCCTCTCATCCTACAACTAAGAATCTCTTTACAAAAGTGCCTAGAGTATCAAATTTGCATCCAAGAGAAGCTCTTTCCTCATTCTCAAAACTTATATTATAATTTAAAAAAAGAGGTTTGGATCCATCAATTTTGGAGTTGTGCTTCCTATTTATTTCCTTTGTTGGTGCAATATCATTGCTCTAAAATCTCTTAGATTCATCATTTCCAATAGATCTCATGCAAAAACAATCAAAATTGAAATAAAATGAATTAATTTTACACATAAAAATCAAAGTGCCAAAAATTGAAAAAATAAACTCTCAAATTGAATTCTGATTAAATGAATAAAATAAATGAAAATTATGTCTCCCAATGATCCCCGTAATGATATATTTGGAGAAATATGACATAATCAAATGAATTTGCGATAACAAATATTTCAGCCAACTAAATTCCCCCAAAACAAATTTAGAATTGTTTTTTTTGGTGCAAATTCAAAACTCCACTTTTTCCGATTTTTTAGGCATAGTTAATGACAAAATATAGTCATACAGCCACTTTTAAAATGTTCTCCATACTTTTAACTTTCCAACGAACCATTCCGAACCTCATTTCACCAAATAGAACTCTAGATAATATCTTCCAAAGTTAGATTATGAAAATTGCCAATATGCTAAAAAAAAAAATGCTTACGTAGGAATAATTTAAATATTTTATTAAAATTCTAATTTTAAACTATATATCATGAAATTATAAATTAATTAAATTAAAAAATATATAAATTAATTAAAGAACATAAAATAAAAATTTTAAAAATGTAATAAAAAATAATAATTTAAATAATTTAAAAAAATGGATAGCGGTTTTTCGGTCTCATAAAGAGCCCGGCTATTATAATGCAGAGGGAAGGGAGTTATAAGGGAAAATATGAGGTAATGGAGGAGGTGAAGGTTTAATAAATGGAGGAAGACATTGATGAGGAATATGAGAGGGAGTAGCCCGGAGGCCGGGAAAAATAGAGTTTGGAGGGTATTAGAAAAGGTAGTCGGGGGAGAAAGGGGTCGGGCTCTACGTGGAGTGGGCTCTTCTCCCAATACCATATAATATGATTTTCTGAGAGAAATCAAGAGCCCGGAGGCCTTTAAGCTTGTGGGTTTTTAGAATTAAATTTATTTTCATTGCGAGCACCAAGTTTTTAATTTTTTTTGTAATATTCTTAAATAATATTTTAATTCTTATATTATGTAATATATACCATTTGAATTAAATTATATAGTTTTCTATTATTATTATTGATAGTTAATTAATATATATTTAATAAAATAACTAATTAAAAATTAATATTTATATATTAGTTAAATTAATTACAATTGTTTGGATTAATATTTGGGTTTGCGGTGAAATTTTGCAGTGAATTTTTTGGATTAATACTTGGGTCTGCGATGAAATTTTGCGGTGAATTTTCTCCATTAATACTTGGGTTTCCCAATTAATACTTGGGTCTGCGGTGAATTTTCTGGATTAATACTTGGGTTTGTGGTGA
This sequence comes from Pinus albicaulis, assembly GCA_034641835.2. Lineage (NCBI taxonomy): Eukaryota > Viridiplantae > Streptophyta > Pinopsida > Pinales > Pinaceae > Pinus > Pinus albicaulis. Next base: position 243,445,932 of record CM076582.1, read on the forward strand.
AAATTTTGCGGTGAATTTTCTCCATTAATACTTGGGTTTCTCGATTAATACTTGGGTCTGCGGTGAAATTCTGCAGTGAATTTTCTCCATTACTACTTAGGTCTACGGTGATTTTTTCTCGATAAATTTTTGGACCTGTGCACTTGAGGTCTATTGTCTGGTTTGCTGATATTCAAGTGCACACATTCCTTATCTTTTTCTAATACATATCTGCTCATATATTCTTTAGTATGAATAATTCACCACAGCTACCAAAGATTACCAAAGGTAGACCTAGCACAGTTACTCTACAAAACCTTTATGAGTATATAGAGTCTTTAGAGAAACGTAGAGAAGAAAAAGAAGTCAAGCTACAAACCGAGTTAGAAACCATGCTAGAAAACAAATTCACATCTTTTGAAGACAAGATCCAAAAACAAATAGAAAATAAAATAGAACTATTGAAGAATAAAATGGAGGCAATGGAAACTAGGTTGCAGGTCATAGGAAAAAAAAAAAAAAAAAACCAAGATACTAACCAAACATCACAGCAAGGAGATACTGATAATATAGAGAGTCTTAAAATGACGGACATGATTAAAGAATTAGAAAAAAAAGTTAACAACAATCTCACCCTAAATAGTGGGGCAGGTAAATTAGATATCAAACCAATTAAAGATGAAATGAAAAAATTGATCAAATTAGACCATGAGCATAATAAAAGGGCCTTGAACCTTATAATCTTCGGTTTGAAAGAGGAGGTAGATGAGGATACTTTAGCCATAGCCCAGACAGAATTACATAATAAATTACAAATTGAAACCACGTGTCTCACAGAAGCAACAAGGTTAGGGAAATTAACTGAGAATAAAGGAAGGCTGATCTGAATAAAGGTGAGCTCTACTGACCATAAGTATGACATACTTAGTAAAACCTCAAGTCTAAAAGGAACAAGAATATTTATAAACGAAGATCTCATTCCAGAAGATCAAGCAGAATTAAGAAAGGAGGTTCAAAAGGTAAAAGAAGCTAGGAAGGAAGGAAAATGGGCAATAATCAGAAATAGAAAAGTCGTTATTCGAGATAGAAACCAAAAAGATAGTAATAAATAGCAATTCAAAATGCTTTGAATTCTTTCTTGGAACTGTCAGGGCTTTCCATGGAACAAAGGCCCCAAGCTAAGTTGGATCTCAAATGATGTTGATATTATATTGCCTGTTGAAACTTGGGAGCACGAAGAATCTAAGGTCCCTAACATAGATGGCTTTGCATTATGGTCTACTTGGAACAAGCGATCCTCCAGTAGAGGCATTGGGGGCATAGCTTGCTACATTAAGAAGAACATCTCCCCCCATGCTAGGATTTATAAAAACGACCCTTACAACCAATATAGTTGGATTGGGATTACTGGCATTAATGATAAAAATACCTACATAGCAATCTGTTATTTTCCCCCCATTAATTCTAACCTCTATAAATAAAAAAATCTAGATAAAAATAGTCCTTACAATGGTTTAGAGAATGATATTTATAGCCTAAGGAATGAAGGTAATATCCTTTTAATGGGTGACTTTAATGCTCGAACTTCAAGCAACCAAGCTATTCTTCTAAGCAATCATTCCAACCCCAATCCTCTTTGGTTAGACGAAGACCTTACTCTGGCTAGCCGGTACAAAAGGAGCTAGTCAAACTCTGTAGTGCTCAGGATCTCATAATTTGCAATGGTCTAAAGAAGTGGCCCAATTCTAGTAAGATGACCTACATCCATGGGCTTGGCAGGAGTGTGGTAGACTATGTTATTTCTAATCTCCCTTTATACAACGAAATAATAAATTTTGACATCTTAGACGACCACGAGCCTGACTCTGATCATAGGCCTTTACTCATAACTCTCAATTTTGTCATGCATAGAGATGCCATAGAAGATAATCCTTATAGTCAAAAGAACTTAATCTTTGATAGAAATAAAAAAGATCTCTTTCTAAATGAATTAAAAACTAATTTGCTTCATTTATCTAGTATAGACAACATAGATGACCTCTATCATAATTTTACTACAACCCTCTCATATTCTAATAACAAGTTCTCAATTGAAGTCTCAAGTAATAAAAGAAATAGCAAAACCAACCCATGGTATGACAAAGATTGTAAAAGTGCGAGGAGAGCAATTAAGGAAGCTATTGATGAATCTCTCAAAATTAACAAGATAAAAATCTACAAAGCCCTAACTAAAAGGAAAAAAAGGCAATATATTTGTAAAAGATAAAATAATCTCTTACACCTCTCTAAGGTGGCTCCTAAGAAATTATGGAGGCAGATTCTAATTAGGAAAACTAAAGATAATAATAAAATTGCTTTACACGACTAGGATTCCAGCTATCTTAAAAAGCTTTATGAATCTCCAAATGCCAGGGATTTTGAAACCCTGCTCACAACGAAAGAAGTTTTCTCATTATAAGACATTTATTTTGGGGTTAAACGCCTGGCAAATGGGAGAGCTAAAGACATTGAAGGTTACCAAGCAGAAATCTTAAAAATTGGAGGTCATGTCCTCATCCCCCACATCCACAAGCTTTTCAACCAAGCGGTCAAGCAAGGGTTCCCTAAACCTTGGACTCAGAGCCTCATTATCCCTATTTTTAAAAATGGGGATACAAATAACCCCTCTAATTATCGAACAATTATGATCAGCCCTCTCTTAGCCAAGTTATATGGTATTATTTTGGAAAAGAAGTTGAGCATTTGGCTTGAAAGTGAAGGTAAGCGGGCTAAAGGCCAAGCAGGTTTTAGAAGGCAGCACTCAACAACGGACCACCTCGTTACGCTTAGGATCATTGTGGAGGAATGCCGCAATGATAAATCCAATCTCTTGTGTTGCTTTGTGGACTTTAGAAAGGCTTTTGATACGGTTCCTAGAAATAACCTATGGAATAGATTAGAAGAGCTAAATGTTCCTTTCGAGCTAAGAGCGGCCGCTATAAGGTTATATGAGAATGTAATTGCCAAGTTAAAGAGAAATGAGGGGTAGTCGAAAGATATTAAGTGTAATATCGGAGTTAAACAAGATTTCCCCCTCTCCCCTACCCTATTTGGCATTTACATCGACAAGCTAGAAGGTTGTTTAGAGGAAGCAGGATGTGCTGGCACGATCTTAGCTGGGATAGTCATCATCCTTCTTCTCTATGCTGACGATATTGTTCTTCTCGCAAGGTGCCCATATGATCTTGATAAGCAACTTAGACTTCTTAAGGATTTCTGCTCTACCATGGGTATGTTTGTTAACACTGACAAAACAAAAGTTATGATTATCAAATCCAAGAAGGACACTTACGCTAATTTTATGTATGACAATAATAACTTGGAGGAAGTGTCTTCTTACAAGTACCTAGGAATTGATATTCATCACAAGCTCAACTGGAACTATAGCATTCAGAAAAGGATTAATGGGGGTGGAAAGCTTATTTTGGTCTTGAAAATAATTGTAAAACGACAAACCTCGTAATGTGGGATAGAAAGAAGTTCCTCTTTGAAACTTTAGTCACTCCTGTTATCTTATATGGATGTGAGGTTTGGGGTTGCAACATCTCTAGAGAATCTTGGAGAAATATTGAGCAAATCCAGAAGCGTTTTATAACTTATAACCTTAAAATTAAAAGCAATACACCCTATCCTATTCTCCTTATAGAAGTGGGTCTTTCCCCTATCGAGAGCCTAGCTATGACTAGGCTTCTATTGTACAAGCATAAGCTCAATAGCATAGGAGACCATAGACTTCCTAAGCTAGCTTTAAATTCCAGCCAAAACCACCTAAGGCTTAAACGAGGTTGGTATAAAGACACCAGGGCCTGGTTAAACCATTGGGAGATCGACGAGAATGTTGCATTGCAAAACATTAATAACATTAAAAAATTGTTACTTCTAAGTTCAAAGAAAAAATGTGGTGTGAGAAAGATCTAGCAGCTAAAAGAAAATTAAGATATTATAAGGAGGTCATCAACCCCACCCTAGAAGATCAAAAATATCTCTTTGTTTTAACTAGCTCAAAGAAGAAAATTAATATAGCCAAGATTAGAACGAACTCTCATGAGCTCCATAGTGAAACAAGTCGTTGGACAATTCCTAAAACACCATGGATGGAAAGGATCTGCCATCTCTGTGAGAATATGAACATCGAAGATGAAAATCACTTCCTCTTAGAGTGCCCTACGTACAACCACATTAGAGCTCATTTTCATAATCTTTGTTGCAATACTGACCTTCCTAGCCTTTTAAGATGTCAAAATTATAGTGAGCTCAGGAGGCTTCTCTCCAAGCTTTTTGAGCATAGGAATAAAATCTTAAATTAAATTAAATAACTCTTTTATTTAGGTCTGATAGACCAAATATTGGTCTCAGTGGACATTAACCATGATCATCATAAATTAATTCAATTAATATAGGTTTATAAATTAATTAGATAATAATAATTTAAAATTATAAAATTAATTAAATTTACAAAAGTAAAATACATTTTGTGCATTTTTTATTCTGGGTAGTGAAAATTAACCAAACTTTGAATAAGTGTCATATGCAAACTGTAAATCCAAACTCAACAAAATTAGAGTCGTTGGAAATCTTGCAAGAAACCTTACTTGATGAAGCATCGAAGCTAAAAAACTAAGAAAAATGAAAATCCTGCAAAATAAACCAAATGAAAGTATGAAGAAAGTGAAATGACCAAAATTTACATAGAGGGTCACCATAATTTTTTGTAAAAAATTATTGGGGGGATTATCGCCACAACACTTGGCGACACACGGGGAAGAAGTTGTTATCTCTCGTTAAAAAGGCAATGTGTTCAAATTTACCAAAAGGTTAAAATGATGAATTCTAACAAGCCTTCCAACATTGAAACATCTCCCATGGGTGTCACATTATAAATAGATCAAGCAATATAAGTTCTAAAGAGATAATCACTTGAAACAAACCAAGTCTAAAACTAAAAATCCATGTTTTTAGGGGAGATATTTCAATTTATATTCTCTTCATATGAGTGACAAAAGAGGTACAGATAATAATTTTTAAAGAAAGTATATATTCATTGATATAAATGCCTCCTTTACCCAACATCGTTTCGCTGCCAGCAAGCATACATAGCCCCAACGAAGTTGTCTCAGTGCCACACAAGTATAGTCCCGCTGCCAGTGAACCTGTTTATTACCCCATGGGTTTGCTTGTGTTTCCCACACATATGTGCTTTCAACCCTATTTTACCACCCTTTTGATAACCTTATTTAGATAATTTATTTTTGAAATTGGATGAAGAGAGCGGGGTGGTACAAGAGATTTTAAATGCAATGGATATATTACTCATAAAAATTTGACTCCCTCATACTTCCCTACAACTATCAATCTAGAGGCTCTTTATGTGAAGTGAGGAGAATGGGTGAGATTCATTGAGTTAGACTCAAGCTAGTTGTTTTCTTGGAACAAAGAGCTATATCACTTGGAAAAGATGAATGCTCCTCCATGGGAAAATAATTACGGAAATAGGACTTTAGAATTCAATAAAGTAATCTCTTTAAAGTAAATGAAAAGTCGTGAAATTGATAGAGTAAAAATCTTCCATGCATGTAAATCAATATTAGGTAAGAAAAAATCTACCAAATAAATCTTGGTAATATCTAGAAAAAATCAATCCGAAACAAAAGTAAAATCAACCTCCCAAAAATTGCAAAAAGAAGAAAGGAGATGCAAACTAAAAGTCGAAATCAAAAGAAAACTTCAATGACACGATTTATGAAGAATGTCTCAACAAAAGAATAAATATGAGGGTCAGAATATAATTTTTTCTTAAGTTGGGATTTTGTTAAATTGTCTTTCAATGTTGTCATTGATTAGACTTTTATTCAAACAAAAATTCTAACTCTAGATAGCAGTTATGACAAAAAGTGTAGCCAAATAAGAAGTTTCTCCCCTTGAAAATTTATTGTTTCAAAACTAAGCCTACATGGAAATATCGTAACAATTTTCTGATAAAAAAATAAGCCTTGTGAAACAAACTAGAGGTTCAGAGACTCCCCAATTTAGATTATTTCCAATTTGATAAACATCATAATTATTTTTCCAATGCTTTAAAGAAAACAAAATGAGGAGAGTGAATTTTGTTGGTGCACTAAGATGACTATATAAATCAACCTTAAAACCTACATTAATTATTAACCTGGGATGTGTTTGTTTATTTCAAGAGATTCGGCATTGTCTGTGCAGTAAGATTGGAGGTTGTTTCGGAACTAAATGATTCTAAACTTTACTCAATTGTTGCAATAATCAATCTCTAATTCTTGAAGTTCAATCATCTAAAACAATTCCAAGGACAAATATTAAAGCATATTCAAACCATAAATCTAGATCCAATCATAATTTATTTGTAAGGAAAATGAACTCAAACATGTGCATCAAAAGAAATCACACAAAAAATATTACTATATGAAATTTGCAGTAACTAATCTGATGAAAAGAGAAATTACAGCAAATGAACAGTAATCAATTATTCAAGCATTAATTAGAAATAATAATAATTAATCATTCAATCTCTAACATCAATCAGAAAGAACAGCAACTAGGTGTAACACATGGCTTAATCTAAGCAATTCACCAAAGAACAGTATTCGAATATAAAAGTAATAGCGTCTAAAGATATATTCAAACATAAAGGTAAATTGTAAAGAATAATTCTAACATCACACAGTGATCAAATTAACTTCATTCTATAAAAGAAGAATAATCAATAATTGCATAAAAGAAGGAAATAATTATGGCACAAAGAAGCAGCAAATCTCCCAGCAACCAAGCCCAAAGCCTCCAGAAGTTACTGTTGAAAAAGCTCAGAACACAATTAAAAGGAAAACTTTGTGTTTCTTATTAATCACGGTAATAAAGGTACAACATCACCGTAATGAGTATGCTATCTTCTTAATACAAAGATAATAATAACGAGGGTGAAATTTAAAGCTTGAAGTTGGATTTTTTTGTTCCTTTTCACCCATCAGTGTTATATAGCCTAATAGAAAAAACCAATGGATAAAAGTGAATCCTAAGGATCAGTAGATCCTTAGGATTTCGCAACTAACAATCAGATTCCTATTATAAAATTAGTACAATCCTCCCTATCTTCCGCTAGCCCGCGCAATCAAGAAGCGGTCTTCTCTCTTTCTTTAGTGTTGTTGTTTCACCGATTGAACAACAATTGTCCAATTCTGATTTTCTGCACATAAAGGAAAGAAAAAGTTAGTTTTTGTTCTAAAATCATGCAATTTGTTAATAATTGATTTTACTCAACTTTCACAATCTTTTCTTCTGAATTCTTTCCAAAAGTGAAGAGAAATCCATAAAATTAAATGATTTATCAAGCTAATATAAGGGTAAAAACATACATTTTATGTGACTCAACATATTCCCCTACTTACCTTTTTGCATGCCCTCATCCAACAAGATAATTAAGGTGTAATTGTGTTAGAGAGTAGGCAGGATGAGTGTCTTCCTGGTACAACCTAAAACCATTATTTTTCTTGAGCATTGAAAAAGCATGGCCCTCGTGGAATTATGGAAATTCATAATCAACATCATACCCATCAGGAGGATACCAAATGATGGGGCATTTGTAACGACAGCCTATCTAGGTAGGGCCCATGCATAAAATGATATTGTTGTACATATCTAAAAGAGTAGCAGCGTCTTTGAAATTCCCGTAACTGAAAGGCTCTCGGTTTTTAACAATGTTGGTAGAAGCTTTCCACCTCTGTTTTGCTGCTAATAGAGCTTCTCCCTTGATATCCTAAAAATATTATACCTCTGCCTTTACAGTATCTTTATGGAGAGGACCGAATTTGATCACAATCCCTGGTTGTTCCATGAACCTTTTATGTTGAATAAAAATATGTAAAGGCTTGCTAGGTTCTCCTCTAACCCATAGATCTAGATCATGTTCCCTTTTATAGAAAGTATTGTAGGCCTTAGCCCACTTAAGTTGTAATAGATCTAATAAAAAAATATATAGAAATGGAAAATATGCCCAAGAAATAACACCATAGAAGACAAAACTTCAGATCTTAATTAATATCAAAACCCTTAAGGTAGGGCAACACCATACATTCACTCCTTAAGGAAGGAGATCACTCCACAAGCCATATGCTTTCCCATACAATAATCCTTGACATCTCTCAATGGAGAGTCTCTAGCCTCTATATAGGTTTCATACATGCAATACCATGGGTAGTTACCATGGGTCTCTCAATACCATACATCCAATACAATGGGCATATCACTTTATTCCCTAACTACATGTGGTCCCTTACATAATGTGGGTTAACCACTTTATTTATTAACCATGGCCCATTTATTTATCATTCTTATATTATTACATCATATTATTCCCTTGGGTACCTCCCTCTGTACCCTATATTATCCCCTCTAGGTACACTACATTACACCCCCCTTAAACATGTTTCATCCCCGAAACATGAGAAGAACACAAATAATAAGATCTACTCAAAAGAGTATTACACTGGTACCATTCATGTGCATCTAGCCATCCAAGGGAGAGGTGAAAACTTGATCTAGTTGGTGCCTCACTCGCTTGAGATGGAAGCGGGTTCTGGTGGTTCTTCCTTGTTGATGCGTTGTTAGTGGATCGTCACACCTCTCTATGTGTCGTCCAGGGGTTGTTGTCGTTGTTGCTAATTCGTTGCCACCTTGCTGGTTGTTGTCTTGCTAGGTGATGCGGGTGGTGATATGTTGAAGCTTTAACTGATGTAATATCTTTCATTAATTCCTCCATTATTGGTGATGGAGTGGTGTCTGGTTCTTTTGTTGGTACTTGCTTTGATGTATGTGTTTGGATGTCTACCATCAAAGGCTCATCATCTGATGTGTCTGTGTCGTTAGATATTTTAGCTTCTTCCTCCTTGGTCTCTACATGGTTCCTAATGAAAATATCGTGCAATGTAATTTTCTTCTTTTTATACCAGAGCTTCATGAATTTCTTTTGCACATTAAAATTGACAGTACCAATGGATTCCATCCAAGGATGTCCCAAAACAACATCCACAACAGCCATATCTAAAGCATAAAAATCAAAATGCAACACATACTTATCCATATAAATCTTCAAATCTTTATAAATTTGAACATCTTCATTATCAACCTGTGTGTTTTCAATATGCTTTGCTGGAACTTGCAATTTTTTAGCCAAATTCACATTGATACAATTATGCTTGCAACTAGGAATGATAGACACAACGATGTTCTCTTTCTGAATACTTCCATGAACCTATAATATGGAAATATTAGTAGAAAATAAGTCTTTATGGCTCTTGTTGTCCTTCTTTCCGACTTGAGACCACTTGTCCAAAATGAATTTTTCAAGTTTTTTCTCACGAAGTTTCCTCACTGAGCTGTCAAGTGAGGTCCACCATTTATTTGCCTCATCTTTCATATGAAGCCCGATGGAGCATATCCAAAAACTTCGGTATTGAGCCTTGTGATATTGTAAAAAATCTTCAATAGTAGGACCATCAACTTTTCCTGTAAACTTCATCTTGCGAGAACCTCTAAAACAAAATAAGAGCTTTGAAGAAAATCACTTACTTTGACAAAAAATTAAAATGGACATTACTTCGTCAATATAACTCAGAATCCTTAATATAACCTATTTTCGGAAACAGAATAGCCATTATACATCTATCCAAGTGACTGAAATCTCGATCTAGGCACTCTGAAAACACAGATCTGCACTGCAACAGTCCCGCCGTCACAAAATTTCTGAAAAAATGGTTGATTTTAAATCAGTGATAACTCCCTCATCCGGACACCGATTTGACCGATTTTTTTTTGAAATTGGGTGTTTTTTTAAGGGGAACCAAGATCTATAAATTTTTTTTGAAATTTTGCACCAAAATCTACAAAAAATTTCAGGAGATCCGCCGTATACAAATTACCGTTAGAAACATTTCTGTAACACAACTGAATTTAAATCAGCGATATCGCCCTCATCCGGACTCCGATTTGACTTTTTTTTTTTTGAAATTGGGTATTTTTGCACAAGGAATCCAGATCTACTATTTATTTCTGAAAATTTTGTGCCAAAATTTTCAAATCTGCTCTGCAATCTCGCCGCCCAAAAATTTCCTGCAAAAAATTAAAAAACAAATCTCCAAACTCTGCCCAAGAAAGTGCTCTGATACCACTTGTAATAGATCTGATAAGAAAATGTATAGAAATGGAAAATATACCCAGGAAATAACACCATAGAAGACAAAACTTCAGATCTTAATTAATATCAAAACCCTTAAGGTAGGGCAACACCATACATTCACTCCTTAAGGAAGGAGATCACTCCACAAACCATATGCTTTCCCATACAATAATCCTTGAAATCACTCAATGGAGAGTCTCTAGCCTCTATATAGGTTTCATACATGCAATACCATGGGTAGTTACCATGGGCCTCTCAATACCATACATCCAATACAATGGGCTTATCACTTTATTTCCTAGCTACATGTGGTCCCTTACATAATGTGGGTTAACCACTTTATTTATTAACTATGGCCCATTTATTTATCATTCTTATATTATTACATCATATTATTCCCTTGGGTACCTCCCTTTGTACCTTATATTATCCCCTCTAGGTACACTACATAAGTTGGTTACAAGAAAGGAATGCTTGAAATTGGGCATCCCCAATGAAGGGGCTAGGATTAGCATCTCTCTCTTCTTCCAAGAAAAATTTATGAAAATATAACGCATAGAGTAAAATTTTTACCTGCTCATTCTATTCCTAGAAGCATTTAATAAAATATGGGGTAGATTTGAACTCAGTTAGCTTACCAGCCCAGATGGCTTTAATCTTCAGTAGCAAATATTTCTCAAGTAGAAATAGCACATGATTGGTGGCTGGTGACCTATAAGAAAAAACATCGAAATATATAGAACAAATAATTTTGATTTTCTTCGTGACTTTCTTGAGTTGATTTTGTACTTTCTTTACCCTTTCTTGCTTACTTATGAGACTGGAAAAAGTCTCATCCTTTGTTGCAATCAGTTCATCAAATTTCTTCAAAAATTACTGATGTTTTTGCAAAGGTACTAACTCTTTTTGGTACTGAGCCAAGACATGTTGGGTTTTTGTCAATTCTCTTTGCAATTTTCAGATGGTAGCTTCCCTTACCAATGGAACATAACAAGGTGTTTCTACAGTCTGAGCCAGTGTCGATTATTTCTTGAGAAATACATCCATTTATTTGAGTACCTTCTGTAAAATATGTTTGAACAGTAGCATCCATAATATCCACAGAAAAATATGTCTAAATCTCGCAAATACTTCAGTCTAGGTCCTAATATCTTTGGTAGAGAATTTCTTTGTTTGAATTCTAGTGGTCTGAAGGAGGTATTCACTCTAGGTATCAGTGGTTTTCAATTCCACTTTTATCCTTCGGACCTTGTTTGCTACCTTCAACCATTTTCTTAACCATTTAATCATCTTCTTCATCTTCCTATTCTCTTTACTCAGCATTTCCATACCTTTTCTACATGTTTTCTTTGCCTTCATTGTAAGGTTTTTAATTGGAGAAGAAACTACGATATATATATTGGGTAAAAGAGAAGTTATGCCATTATTAGGGTCATGCTCCACCGTAACAGTATCTCCTGACTTATTTTCTGATTCAGAGTCTCTTTCTTCATGAATTTCTAACTCAGGATATTCATCTACAGAGGGAATTAGTTCCCCTTGTATCTGCAAATCCTCCATTTCTCTAGGAGACGGAAATATTTTTGTATGACCAGAACTACTAGTAGAGGCGGATTGGCTAAGGGCACGGTCCTGACCTTGATAGTGTTCAAATTGGCTCCCTACTTCAAAGAGTGTCCCCAATTTTTCCAAAACTCGGGCCACCTCCTCCTCATAATATTTTGGAAAAGTGTTTTATGGGCTTGCAGGGGGTGTACGAGGCGGCCCTGCTTAATCTATCAAAACTGCAGTATTTTGTTGTGGACTTAACCTTGTAAAACATCTTTGTTTTGCTAGGACAATGGATAAAGCATAGGTTCTCCTTTTTCCTGCCCTCTTTGGGGTTTTTACCTCTACAGTTTGTTGCTCAGTGTCTGAGTCATCAACATTCCATACAATTTGGCCAACAAATTCCTCTATCTGTGCATCTCTTGGGTTTTCTTCTTATGAGGGTAAAGCAGGGTTTACAAAATTATCCCAAGTCAATTCTTGTTGGGATATTTCTTGAAGAATGATGAGCTTAGTTAGGCCATGGTGGCTAATGGTAGTGTATGGATTGGATTTTCTGACTCGACTAGCAACATCATGCAGTAAAGAATTTAAAAAGAACGACAAATTCACTATAATTTTCTATCTAAGTATTGCTAACAGTTTGAGTTTTCTAGAATTTACCACATCGTGACGACCATCACAAACGATATATTTATGAACGATTTTTGCTAATTCTCGCCATGTTTCCTTCAAAGACACAAGATGGATTCATTTTCCCTTGCGTATCAATTCTTCATCAGGTTCTTTAAATATAGTAACTGTTTCATGCAATCGAACATGCTTTTCAGTCCATTTTATGCCCTTTGTTGGTAACTGAGAGACTTCAGCTATAAATTCTTCGGAAACTATTATACTTCTGCCCTTAACAGTTGTGCGTCCATTCTACATATTTTGCATAAATTCAAGAACAACTTCATTGTGGAATCCCTGTAACTTGACCAGGTACTGTATCCAATCGGCGCGATCGAGAATTGTGTGAGCTTGCTCTATTAATTGTAGTAATGCAGGCTCACTGCGAACAGAGTTCCTCCCCCATGGTCATTGTGCTTCCATAACCAATTCACACTTTTTCCTGCAACTTCTTTGAGTTCACAGTTTTTCATAGTTCGAAACAGCAACAAATAAACCGCATGCAAAGCTTTGAATCAAGAAATGTGTTTTTTTAAATAAATTCAATAATACTATTTGTCGCATCAGCAAGTTATGGTGGAGTTCGGTCATTATTTCACATGCTTTCCCATAATACATACCTTCTCCCCCGAGTCAAAAAAGGGCGTCCATGTCCTCGGAGCATGGAAAAAGAGAAAAAGTTTCATAAATATGGTCAGAGAAGTGTAAATACGGCAGGAAATGGTTAGAGCAGTTTGAGAGGTGGGAAATAAAAATCATAAAATTGGTTTAGAAAATGATCGAAAAAAAAAAAAGATAAAGCATGTAAATGATCATTATGAAAAATGATTTACCTTTGGTGAAGAATTATGAAGAAATTTAACAAGGTGATAATAATAATGACTGTTGATGTCAGCTGATCAGACAATATTGAGATAATTCACATTAGTATATAGTTTACCATGCATATCAGTTAATAAATATAAACGTTGTTCAATGGTAAATTCTTCCTTGGAAATGACTGAATATGAAATATTAGGATATGGATAATTGGCAATGTAAAATAGAACTTAAATACCACAGGCATAGCCACTACTATCAGAAGGCGTCTATAGCCTCGACAGGGTTTCCTTTTAACCCAAAAATGAGCCAGAATCCTCCACTTAGGACTTTGATGGATTGTACATTTCTACAAAGAGATCGCCATGTTAGCATGGTAACCAGATAATCACAATGCCATTCACCAAGGCATAACAAAATGATCAGGTCGGCTCGTGATGAGACCTCCTGCCCTTTCGAAATTTGAAATGTTTGGAAGGCCATTACCCTGGTGTGGTAGCCATAATTGGAATGTCACTTTTTAATTCCTTATGATCATGGTAGTTTGGCTCGTAATGAGACCTTCTATTCCCTTTGAGAAAATTTTTATTATATTTCCAAATTTGTATTTATAAGTTGAGGGAGGCTCATACTATGAAAGAATAGTAATCAATAATTTCATAAAAGAAGGAAATAATTATGGCACAAAACATCAGCAAATCTTCCAGCGACTAGGCCCAAAACCTCCAGCAGTTACTGCTGAAAAATCTCAGAACACAATTAAAAGGAAAACTATGTGTTTCTTATTAATCATAGTAATAAAGGTACAACATCACCATAATGAGTATGTTTTTTTATTAATACAAAGATAATAATAATGAGGGTGAAATTTAAAGCTTGAAGTTGAATTTTTTTTTGTTCCTTTTCACCCATCAACGTTATATAGCCTAATAGAAAAACTAATGGATGAAAGTGAATCCTAACGATCAGTAGATCCTTAGGACTTCGCAACTAATAATCAGATTCCTATTATAAAATTAGCATGATCCTCCCTATCTTCCGCTAGCCCACACAATCAAGAAGCGATATTCTCTCTTTCTTTAGTGTTGTTGTTTCACCGATTGAACAACAATTGTCCAATTCTAATTTTCTGCACATAAAGGCAATAAAAAGTTAGTTTTTGTGCTAAAATCATGCAATTTGTTAATAATTGATTTTACTCTCAACTTTCACAATCTTTTTTTTCCGAATTATTTCCAAAAGTGAAGACAAATCCATAAAAGTAAATATTTATCAAGGTAATATAAGGGTAAAAACATACCTTTTCTGTGAATCAAAAAATTCCAAATCCAAGCAAGCAAGGGTGAAAAGTTTTCAAAGTGATTCTTGAATACCTACAAAAACAGAGCTTTAGATCAAAAAACACTAAAACAAAGTTGAAACAAAAAGTGTAAAGAAAATGGAAAGAAATGAAAATGAGCATATGGGCCTTACCATTGAAGGATTTTGGTAAGATTTACCTGAAATACCCATATCTTCTCCAAAAAGAGGTGACGTCTTCTTTTGATTGGGATTAAAAATATGAAGAAGTTGCAATCTATGAGGGTTCCACTTGCCTTGAATCATCACTTATTGAATCTAAACTAGAGTGAGCATTAAGCTAGAAAAATAATGACTCATGTTCAAGGAACTCGAAGTAAATAAGAAATCATCAAAAAAATGAGAAAAAGTGTGCATCATTATGAATTGAAGCAACAATTATTCCTCTTCCGCTTTTTATTTTATATCAGCCCCAAAGTTTTCATACGATCCCAAGAGATCAATCTGGATCCCCAACCAATGCAACAATTGTTTATGGATACATATATATAGAGAGAGAGAGAGGACTTGGACTATTTTTTTATCATTAAAATGGAGCAATATATAAACAATAAAATCACAAGATAATTGGAAACCAAATAAAAATTGACCATAATCCATTACCTTTTCTTATTCGATATTTTCTTACCAATCTACCACATTAACATCGTGGTTTCTCAGGAGTGCGTCGAAAAGAAAAAGGGTGCACACTAAAAATATGGTCGGGATGATGAGGTATAGGGTGGAGAGAAAAGGAGAAAATGGATGAGCATCCAATAGTAAAGTGAGGAAAAAATCAAAAGTGATCCATAGGTTATGATATCTCGGAAGGTTGCAGCCGAGGAGGTAGATAAAATTGTCCAGAGAGAGTTACCCTGGTACTTTAAGAGCGAACTTCAATAGTAGTGGGACCCATCTAAACTAGTCCAGAGGAAGTTGTGCCTTGCTTGTTTAGAAATTTAGTGAATTAGAAATACATCTGGGGTCAAGAGGACCAAGCATATCACTAGTGCAAGGCGAGACCCATTTTGTATTATAAAAATATAGTCTCTGGAAGAAACTTGAAATGTCATTTTATTATTTAGTTGAGATTTTGGGCTTGCGGGTTGTAGAAAAATGAGCCTAAATGTAGGAGCCTGGATGGGAAGAGCCTGAACATAATTATAATAAAGTTTCGGGTCTAAGAGGCATGGGCTCAATAGAGAGGAGAGAGGATTACCTGGAGCCTGGATGCCTCGAGGGTACTTGAATTGGAATTTGGAAGGAGTTAAGGGTACATGGGTTATTGAAGAAGAGTGGGGCCACTACTCATAAGATAGTGTAATAATATGTAGGAGTGGGGGTCAAAGCATTAATGGACACAAATCAAAAATCGTGATGACATGGAACCCAGAGCCCACGTGCCCGGAAGATTTTGCAATTATATTTTAATAGGTTACGGGCTTCTAGGTACCAGGGTAACATGAAATATGTGGGAGGAAGGATTGAAGGTAAAGGGGCTCATCCACACATGTCACCCTAAAATAAATGAAAGTAAGGAACAGTCTTGTCTCCAAGCTCAAGGAATGAATTCCAAATGAAAACCCAACAATAGTGACCCATGTATATTCAATATGAAGGATAGATGACCTTGTAGCCTCTGGGTCATCTATAGATTTATAAAAGGAGCGAAACTAAAAAACAATACACAAGATGAATAATGTGGCGAAAAGCATTGATTCAACATGGTTTTAAAAAATGTCAAATTCTAGAAAGTGCAGGGGTATGGCCATGAACATAAGCATTTTTACAACTTCTACAAGATTCCTTTGTGATTTTCCTTTTCTTTCAAGCCCTTTCTTTATTTTATCATTTTAAACTTGAGAAGTTAAATACTAGCGGAAAATCAGAGCAAGAAGGAACCAAGCATTTTATTTCAGCTACAACGAAAAGAGAAATGTGATCATGACTCATCTTGTAAATATGCAACGCAAAAGAAATATAGATAAAATCATTTATATAGAGCATAAAAATAAAAATTATGACGAGAAAACAAATACTTCCCTAAACATGTTTGTGACTAGGATGTTGGAAATACTGAGAGGGGGGTGAATCAATATTTCTTTTCAATTGTTATTTTTACCAGTTAGATCACTTATAATTAGAACACAAAATGAACAATAAGAATAAATACTTTTATTAATCTCTTCTCTATAATAAATCAATTACAATGTATGTGTAGGGCTCCAACCTTAGAAGAAGACTCCAATATTCAATCTCCCAGGTTCCAACCTGTATTATGCCAAACACCGACTTGGACTTCCCAAAGTTCCAACCTTGTGAGTTTGAGGCACCAAACTCTAGGGCTCCAACCCTATCTCTAGTATAGACTCCGATCGGGTTTCTTGAGGAATCCTATCTCTAGGGCTCCAAACCTATCTTCCAAGGCACCAACCTTGTCTCTATGAGGCTCCAACCTCTTGGAATCCAACCCTTAGCTTCACTTCGTCAAGATGTGTTTGGTTATTCTTCAGGGCTACCAATGTCTTATTTAACGAGCCCTGTCACACTTAGTCTCCACATCACATCATCAATGTCAACCTTTTATTCTTAGAAGGTGTCACCACTGCTCTTCATCGAACCCAAATAATTTCTTCAAGTTACATCATGATGACATCAGTAATGCGTCATGGTCTTCAATACTCCAAGGATGTCTTCAATAGTTTTTCCTCAATGGTGTCTTCAAGATCTTCAATCCTTTAATTTTGCAAGAGTCCTCTAATAATATATCTTCAGATTTCAGCACAATTGCTTCAAAAATTGTATATAACAACTTATCAATGATGATTCAATGTTTGCACAATAAGCCTTTTTTCAAATCAAAACTTCAAAGCTTTATTCAAGGGAGACTTCAAATCTTCTTCAAGATGTGACTGAGTGTACTTTTCTTCAAAACACTACTATCTTCAAGATTAATACTTAATCTTCTCATGGAAGCTATCACAAGTCTCCAAATAATTCTAAACAGTGATTTTTCTATAGAAAATACTATGACTTCACAAGTTCACTATAAATCTGAAAGAGAACGCATGTTCTTCACCACAGGTCCTGTAAAAAGATTACAACTATTCATATGACAGCCACAAGTCTGAGAGATAATATCCACATGTTTTCAAACACAGTTCCAAAAGGTCCTTAGTTTTACAGGTCCAATTTTTCATTTCTCCATAGATATGAGGTATAATTTTCACAATTCTGCAAGGAATTCAATCTTCTCTTAAATGATTCTGACCAGAGTCACAGGTCTGAAAATATAATTCCATAGAATTTCAAAGAGGTGTTGTTGTAGGTCGGAGAAGGAGGTCCACTTTCTAATATTTTATCCACAAAATAAGTTCAATATGTTCATATATCTGAAGTTAACCAATTTTGTCCTGTGTAATTAAGAAAGTCGTCGATTTTTAGGCCAAGATCTATTCGCCCTAGTCCTGTTCCTTCACTTCAGATCCAAATTTTCCTTGACCAAATTCCCGTACCTTGATAAAATTACATTATGTGAATTTGTGCCTTTTATTTTGACTGAGACAGACCTTCAAATGAGTCGAAACACTTTTTTATACAAATTTGATGAGAGGAGTTGTTTCCTTTTGGAGGGGCCGACATGTAGGTTGAATAGTCGAGTCTCTTTGGTGAGAGTCGACATAAATATAGATTTTCATGTCCCTTTTTCTTTTGGTAGCTGACCTAAAGTTGATCAATTTTTACTTAATTTTATTTAACATGAACAATCAAGCCTTAGAAGAGTCTTTTTGAATTTTTAATTTTAGATGAAATGTAACCAATGTTTAGTGGGGAGATATTATTTAAAAAAATAACAATTTATTTGTCTGCCATGTGATGTAACATACATGCACTGCATTTTTCTATCATGTCATGTAACATACATGCATTACATGTGTCTTCCATGTGAAGGATGGATATAAGAACTATGCAAAATACCTTGTCTGCCATGTGAAGGATGGATATAAGAACTATGCAAAATACCTTGTCTGCAATGTGAAGGATGGATATCAGAACTATGCAAAATACCTTGTCTACCATGTGAAGGATGTATTACACCATGTTTTTTCATTATACATTATGTGTACCATGTATGGTCATAGGGAACCATATTGCCTACATTATACATTATGTTTGCCATATGGTCATAACAAACATGTATGCTATGTTTGTATGCCATTAATCAAAGTCATTTGTTAATAAGGAAATTTTGATATTGTTTCAAAACATATTTTTTGTCAAGGATTATGTATATTTTAATAATGTTTGGAAGTGTATTGTAAGATAATGTATCATAGCAAAAGGTAAAGTATGGTAGTGTGAATGTATGGTTAGGATTTAGGGATTTTATAGGAAGGTTTAGAATTTAGGATTTTGTTTTATGAAGTCAAATGAGTATTGTTTAGTGTTGGTTTTTTGGAGTTTTAGGGTTAGGATATTAGGAACAAGAGTTCATCATTTGGAACTAGGAATCTTAGTCAAAGCCATATTGATATTAATGGAAACTTTGATTAACAATCTCTCCTTTTTTCATTAATGGAAATATCCTTTCCCTCCCAACATTCTCTCCCTCTTTGACATCAATGGAAAATAGAGTACCCAAGTACTCTCCCTGTCAAGTTGCTTATTTTCTTCATGAGTAGTAGTCTTTCGTAGGTGTGTTACTCCCCCTATCATGGTGCTCTTTCTTCTATCAATATGGTCCATCATAGATGTGTTTGTATTTCTTCATGTGATGAACCAACTCCCCCTGCCTGCATAAACTCGTCTAGGTTCAAAAATATTGTTTCCTTCTGATCAGGTGGAAGAATTCAATATTGGAATCATGTTCTTCAATGGAACTACTCGTGAGAGATGATATATCAAAGGATGAATATCCATTGGTGACTCATCAAAGATTTCATAGGGCCCATTCATGGATAGCTTCTGTAAAAATTCTCAGGAATCACAAAACTCCCCCTAACTGTATGCATGGTCTATTTTTAGGCAGATTCACGTCATCAAATACCTGGAATATCAAGGATGACTTTATCAAGTCAACAACATGTGTTGTTGGTTAGATTGTTCAAGAGACTTCCGGATTCAACTTGCTTCCTTCTCCATATTTTTGTAACTTTCTTCTCTGGCTTGGTTGTCATAGTTTTATCTTGTTTAGGAACCCTAGTCAAGTTACAATAATGTGCCATATGTCCAATGTTATGGAAATTGAAGCACTCTATATTATTCATGAATAAGAAATCATGAATTCTTCTTGCAAAATTCCTTCTAGGAGATTGACAGGGACCATTATATTTTTCTTTGTTATATGCCCTACAATATTTTGCCATGTGCCCAAAGTTTGTACAAGAATAGCAATAACAAAGAAATATACTTTGGTACTTGGGAGATGAATATTTCATCGGTGTACTTCTGAAGTCTTTTTGTCTTGGGATTCTTTGATGATATTCATTGCCTTTTGTATTCTTTACATCATCTACAAGTCTCCTTGGAGTAGGATTTATTCCAATGTCATCTTGACTCTTTCCTTTGTTGGAACTAGGAGTATCATTTCTTCCTGGCTTCCTCACATCCTTATTGTTTTAAGCATTATCATTCTAGCTTGAGGGTTCACCTGCATAGGCAAGACCTGATTTATCAAGAGGATATCTTTGATGACTTAGGATGTCACCTAGGGTTTGAGAGATTTTCAAGTTCTTATTTAGCGAGACAACTTCCTTTTTAAGAGTGAAAATTTCTCCTTTCAATTTTTCACAATCTTCATCTTTCATGACTAGTTACTTGTTCATTTCTTCCATCATCCTTGTTGCTTCGTGTGCTTCAATTTTAAGGGAGATGATATTTGATTTCATTATGAAGACTTATTCATTCTCCTTTGCTAGATTGTTCTCCATTTCTTCTTTTATTTTTGTAGCTTCGCATGTTTCGGCCTTGAGAAGATTGATGTCTAATTTTAATTTGAAGATTTATTCATCCTTTTCTTCTAGTTGGCATGTCATGGTGTTTCTCTCCTTTTCTGCTTCATCAACTTGTCCTTCTGTGAATACCAAAGTTTCCATAACCTTCTTGGCTCCTTGCGCTTGTTTCCTTGCTTCTTCTAGTTGAGATCTAAAAGAGGAGACCTCTTCCTTGTATTGACCAATCTCTACTTCAAGATCAAGCTCTTAAGTCTTTTTTCAAGGTGTATTGACAAAGTTTCTTCCCTTTTCTTTGCCTTATCCAATTGATTTTTTCATAGATATGACTTCTTCATTATGCTTTCTTTTATTTTGATGAAATTCCTCCTTATGTTTGGCGATTTCCTCATCTCTTTCTTGTACTTAAAGCTTGACAAAGTCAACTTCCTTTCTTGTCTTGTCTTGGTTACCAACTCTCGCTTTCTTCTTAAGTTCCTCATTTTCATATTTCAACCTATTAATCTCTTCCATGGAAGCCATAATTTTAGTTAGGAGATCTTCTTTAAAGTCTTCTTTGTTCTCTTCATTTTACAGTACTTCTTTAACGGTTTTGTCATCACTCTTATCTTTAGTTTCCTTGATGGGTTCTGGATTTTTTTATTGTTTTCCATCATCCTCTTGACTAGAGATCATTATTAATGCCCTTTTGAGTAATATCATGAATTTTTTCCCAAATGCCTTTTGCTGACGAACATTTTTCAAAAATGGCCTTCATAGAGTTTGGTATCCCATCCAAAATTACGTTTGTTGCTCTTGTATTTTACTCCTTGGATTCTCCTTCCATCATGATATCAATAATCACTGATTTCCAGACTTCAACGGCTTTAGCATTTAAGAAATTCCTCATTCTTTCCTCCCATATATCAAAGTTTCCCTTAAACAATGGAGCCTTCTCAAACTGATTGACTTCAATTTCGATGGTTGAGGAAGACACATATTTAGGAGGATTGGAGATTTTCTTCCTTGGCTTTTACATTTATTTTCTAATGATAAACCTTCAAGCTTAGGATTTGAGTGAAGGTATTGGCTCTGATACCAATTTTTGGAAATATTAAGAAAGGGGTGAATCAATATTTCTTTTCAATTTTTATTTTTACCATTTAGATAACTTATAATAAGAACACAAAATGAACAATAACAATAGATACTTTTATTAATCTCTTATCTATAATAAATCAAGTACAATATATGTGTAGGGCTCCAACCCTAGAAGAAGACTCCAAGCTTCAATCTCCCAGGTTCCAACCTGTATTATGCCAAGCACCGACTTGGACTTCCCAAGGCTACAACCTTGTCATTTTTAGGCACCAACCTTTAGGGCTCCAACCCTATCTCTGGTATAGGTTCCGACCTAGTTTTGTGAGGACCCTTATTCTCTAGGGCTCCAATCATATCTTCCAAGGCACCAACCATGTCTCTATGAGGCTCCAACCTCTTGGGCTCCAACCCTTAACTTCAGTTTGTCAAGATGTGTTTGGTTATTCTTCACAACTCCCTATGTCTTCTTTAATGAGCCTTGTCACACTTAGTCTCCACATCACATCATCAATGACAACCTTTTCTTCTTAGAAGGTGTCACCACTGCTCTTCATCGTACCCAAACAATTTCTTCAAGTTACCTCATGATGACATCGGTGATGCATCATGGTATTGAATACTCCAAGGATGTCTTTGATAGTTTTTCCTCAACGTTGTCTTCAAGTACTTCAATCCTTCAATTCTGCAAGAGTCCTCTAATAATATATATTCAAATTTTAGCACAATTGCTTCAACAATTCTATATAACAATTTCTCAATGATGAATTCAAGTTTTGCACAATACGCCTTTTTTCAAAGAAAATCTTCAAAGCTTTCTTCAAGGGAGACTTCAAATCTTCTTCAAGATGTGGCTGAGTGTACTTCTCTTCAAAACATTGCTATCTTCATGATTAAGACTTAATCTTCTCAGGGTAGCTTTCAGAAGTCTCCAAATAATTCTAAACAATGAGTATGTTATAGAAAATGTTGTGACTTCACAAGTTCACCATAAATCTGAAAGAGAACACAAGTTCTTCACCACATGTCCTGCAAAAAGATTACAGCTATTTTGATGACAACCAAAATTCTAAGAGATAATCTCCACAGGTTTTCAATCACAGTTCCAAAAGGTCCTTAGCTGTACTGGTCTAATTTTTCATTTCTCCATTGTTATGAGGTATAATTGTCACAGGTCTGCAAGGGAGAAAATATACTCTCAAATGATTCTGACCAGAGTCACAAGTCTGAAAATATACTTCCACAAAATTTTGAAGAGGTTATGTTGTAGGTCTAAGAAGGAGGTCCTCTTTCTGAGATTTTATCCACAAAATAATTCCAATATGTTCACAGTTCTAAAGTTAACCAATTTGACCTGCGTAATGAAGAAAGTATGCAATATTTAGTCCAAGATCTATTCATCCTGCTCTTTTTCCTTCACTTTAGATCCAAATTTTCCTTGACCAAATTCTCGTACCTTGAAAAAATTACATTCTATCTTTTTATGCCTTTTATTTTGACAAAGACGGACGTTGAAACGAGTCGAAACACTAGTTTTTATACAAATTAGATCAGTCGAGTCATTTCCTTTTGGAGGGACCGACATGTAGGTTGAACAGTTGTGTCTCTTTGGTGAGAGTCAACATAATCTGGACTGTTGTGTCCCTTTTTGTTTTGGTATCCAACCTGAAGTCGATCAATTTTTACTTGATTTTATTTAACATGAATAGTCAAGCCTTAGAAGAGTATGCCATGTGAAGGATAGATATAAGAACTATGCAAAATACCTTGTCTTCCATGTGAAGGATGGATATAAGAACTATGCAAAATACCTTGTCTTCCATGTGAAGGATGTATTACACAATGTTGTTGCAATATACACTATGTGTATCATGTATGGTCATAGGGAACCATGTTGCCTACACTATACATTATGTCTTCCATATGGTCATAGGGAACATGTATGCCATGTTTTTCCGCCATTAATCAAAGTCATGTGTTAAAAAGGAATTTTTTATCTTGTTTCAAAACATATTTGTTGCCAAGGATTATGTTTATTTTAATAATGTTTGGCAGTGTATTGTGAGACAATGTATCGTAGCATAAGGTAAAATATGGTAATGTGAATGTATGGTTAGGATTTAGGGATTTTATAGGAAGGTTTATAATTTAGGATTTCTTTTTATGAAGTCAAATGAGTATTGTTTGGGGCTGGTTTTTAGGAGTTTTAGGGTTAGGATGTTAGGAACAAGAGTTCATCATCTGGAACCAAACATCTTAGCCAAAGTCGTATTGACATTAATGGAAACCTTGATAAAGGCTAGTTTTTCACTTTATTCTTCTATTTTCATTCTTAGAATAAAAATAAAAGAAAAAACATTCTAAATTTAAACTATCCTATTCTTAATCCTAATCTAACAACATGAGGGAAAATATGGCTAGGTATAGTCATATTTCCACTATAACCATTCAAGCACTTTATTTTTTGCATATATGTACACATCAAAAATCAGTAATAAAAGTATGGATATGATTAATCTAACAAAAATAAACTTGAATGTGATATGTGCATCTATTGCTAACATATGTACAAAAAGAAGCTTATTTACAATCGGTCTCTCTTAAAATGTTTCTTCCAACCAATATTCAATGGGATCATAAAAATATGGATGAATATTTTCTAAAGATTGGAAGAGGTCAAATGAAAGATAAGTCAAGCCAAGATTAGTATTATGTACGTGAGACATACTATTAGAAATATTTTTTTTTCATTTGATCTTCCAATCAACTTTCAAATGGATCTCGAAAGTATGAATGGAAATTTAATGAATAATACAGAAGATGTTTAACTGGGTTGGTCATATTGTATTAATGCACTCACATGTGATGATTCATGTGGAAAATTCATTTTAAAAGAAAATTAAATTTGATAATACATGAACATCTCTTGATGCTTGTGACCAAGGATTTGAATTTCATTTCCACATTCTACCTGTAATGGATTTCGCAAGTGCTCAATACTTAATTATTCAAAATGCCAGCATAAGATATTCAATAATTTAAAAATGAAAGAAGAAAACAAATCTGAGAATAACCATAATAGATGAAGGAAAAATAATAAAATAAATTCATTATTTACAGTAGTGTTACAACTATTGTTCCAACTAGTATCACAAAATAGTAGTGACTTGTTTGAAGTGATTTTCTCTTCACAAGAATTATCCATAATAATTCAATTGGAAAAATTATCGGCATCAACTTCTGAGTAAGAGAGAGGTTCAAGACTTTGAGTAGGAATGGAAACTTGAAGATTGTCACAATCATAAACAGGAATGGAAAAGTCATTATGATTTGATGGGATTTCAAAATGAAGCTCTTTAATAGCAATATCGGTAAAAAGAGAGTCAGAATTTTGAAACATACAAGAGTTATCAAGAGTGTGAGGAATTGATAAGGACTTAAATGACTCACTATTTTCCAAATCTAAATAATCATCATTAATAAATTGACTAATTTCATCAATATTCTCTTCCTTTCCACAAGATGTATCAGAACAAGAAAAATGATTGAGCATATTTTCAGCATTGTTGAAAAAATGATCATTGTATGTCTCTTTGCATTGATCAGTCATTTATGTCATCTCCTATGTTCTTTGGAATAGCATTAATGTAAAGAGGAAATGAATTGATATCAACAAAAAGATCACAATAAAAAGAGAAATGATAATTAGAAGAAATGAACCTGAAAATTTCTCTGCCTACATATTCTTGTAAATTTTCTCCAATGCAAATTTGAGATTCACAATCATTTATGTGGTTAATCATACTTTCCTGGAGAGTGATATTTGGCTGCCTCGGATTTTTTGGCTGATGAACATGAGAAAATTCAAAAGCTTTAGAAGCAAATTGTGTTTTTTCGGAATCTTCAATTTGTACTTTTGCTTGCTAATTTTCTTATTGATTTTTTTATTTTATTTTATTTTTATTTTCAAATTTATTAGCAGCTGATTCTTCAAGTATGTTGTCAGTATCTTTTTGAAGTTGATTTTCAAATTCTTCTAAGCTTTGTGGTTGTGAATTATTAACATGAAAGAGAGCATCACGATACTCATTGATATTGTAAGAAGTATGCACCAATTGTAGGAATTTATCATACATGTGTGATGCAATTTCATCATGATTGTCACGAGCATCCTCCATAGGTGAAATTTCAATCATGTTAATATAAATTGAAGATGGCTCAACATAACTTGAAATTGTTTCATATGGATTTTTAATGCAAGGACGAGAAACTAACTCTCTAAACCATCATTTAAATTGAAACTCGAGAAGAAAAAACTTCATATTGAAATTGAAAACAAATTAATTTAAATTTAATAAGGAAATCATCCAAATACTCGCCTTCGAATTGGCAAAGTTATTCGAGTTGATTGCAAACTTTTCATAGTCGTAATCTTGAAAAGCATGTAAGAATTTTTTTACAAAGTCATCCCAGGTGTGAATGGAGGAAAATGGTAATGATTTACACCAGTTTTTAGTCAATCCTATCAAAGTGAGAGTAAACATCCTGCACAGCACACCTTCCTCAATATAAAAACTATTACAATTTTAAATGAATTTGAAAACATGATCAAAACCAGATACATTCTTCTTACCATTAAACTTCGTCTTTGACAAGAGTTTTACTACCTAAATTGGAGTGGAGGTAGGTGGAAGTCTAGTGAAGCAAATCCAAATAGGTCATTTAGAAGGAGCCATTGTAATGATATAAAACTTTTAAAACACAAAATCTTTAAAAAGATAAGTTATTGTTGGCCCTCCTTCTAGCACCAAAAATGTTGATGGTCAAAAATGACCTTATCAACATTTTGGAAGATCATTCGGTCAGAGTCCCAAATCAGAATCTTATCTATTTAAATGATGGCTCTTAATGGTTCTATTGAGTACAACTACCCCCTCTCTCTTCTCGTTGACTTATAGTGTTTCTATTTATAATCAACAAGAGGAGAGATATTTGATTTACCCTCTTGTAGTGCACATGCAAGAAAGCATCATTAAGCTGATTTGAGGACTCGGCCAAGCCATAAATGAAATTTTCCACTGAGTGAGGAACTTCTAAGAATGCAATTAATTAATATAAATATGAATCTCAATCTAAATGCAAGCAACAAATGGAAATCTAATCTAACTTGATACTTAGGAGATAGCTCCCAAATACCAAGTGCAAGGATTCAATTAACATGGGGATTTAACATGCTTTTTATAATGAATGCTTAGTGGTTGAAGAAGTTATAATAACTAGTATTAAGAGTACCGTGTATGTTTTGTCGATAGATTATAATAGTGAAAAATAGGCCATCAAAATGCAAAAAAATGTCTTACAATTTAATGACAATTAAATCGATTTTAGATTACATATTTTTGAGTAAATAGTTACTCAGAAATATAATTTAAGCACTTTGAGAAAATAGGAAATGAATAATAAATCTATAATTTTATTAGACAAAATAGCGCATCTAACAAACAATCATTAGTATATTCAACAAAAGTGAAAAATATGAAACAATTGGCATAAATTTGTCATTAAATGAATGAAAGTGCATTAACAAATAAAAGTACTTGTAAATACAATTAATAAAACTTGATTCTTTTTCTCTGTTCCTTGATTTGATCTCTAACAATCCTTCCAAAATCATAAGCTTTGCCACTAAATGGAAAGAGTTGCAATAGTGCAAGCTCTGCCTCGAATACAAAGTCTAATTCTCGAAAAGAAAACCCCCAGTAATCCAGATTTTAGTTTTCCTCTCATCCTACAGCTAAGAATCCATTTACAAAAGTTCCTGGAGTATCAAAGTTGCACCCAAGGGGAACTCTTTCCTTATTCTCAAAACTTATTTTATAATTTTCAAAAAGAATCCAAAATGGAGAGTTGTTGAAAGAGGTTTGGATCCACCAATTTTGGAGCTTTGATTCCTCTTTCTTTCCTTTGCTGGTGCAATCTCATTGCTCTAAAATATTGTAGCTTTAGCCTTTCCAGCAGATCTCCTACGAAAACCAATCAAAATTGGAGTAAAATGAATTAATTTTACACATAAAAATCAAATTGCTAAAAATTGGAAAAACAAACTCTCAAACTGAATTCTAAATAATTGAATAAAATAAATGAAAATTGTGTCTCCCAATGATCCCTCTAATGATCTTTTTCGCCAAAGAGAATCGACTTGGATGAATTTGCAACAACAAAAGTTCGAACCAACCAAATTTTTCAAAACAAATTTAGAAATTGGTTTTTTCGGTGTAAAATTGAAACTTCATTTTCTGTTAATTTTTAAGCACAGTTAATGACCAAATATGGTAATACAACTACTCCCAAAATGTTCTTCATTGTTTTTTATTTCTAAGAGCCATTTTAGACTTCATTTGGCCAAATAAAATTATAGATAATAGCTTTCAAAGTTGGATTATCAAAACTGAAAATGCTTGCTTAAGCAAAATTTGGGCATTCTATTAAAATTCCAATTTTAAACTATATATCTTAATTTAAATAAATTTAATAAAAAAATGATTTAAATCAAATTATTAATATGTACAAATAAAACAAAACAAAATTATAAATTAATTAAATTATATATATATTAAATAACATAAAAATGTGATAAAAATTATTTTAATGAAAAGAATTAAAAAATATATTTATTAATGGATAGTGGTTTTTGGGTAATGGAGAGAGAAGGGAATTATAAAGGAAGAGATGAGTTAATGGAGGAGGTGAAAGTTTAATAGGTGGAAGAAGGGAGTGATAAGGAGTATGAGGAGAGAGAGTAGCTCGAAGGCTCAGGAAAAATAGAGTTCGAAGGGTATTAGAAAAGGTAGCTGGGGAGAGAGGAGGCAGGTTCCACGTGGAGTACTCAAGGGCCTGGAGGATCGTAAGCCGGGGTTTTTATAATTGAATTTAGTTTCCATTCTGGGCACCGGGTTTTTGTTATGATTGATATGAAAAGTTTTCAGTTGAATTGATATATTAATTAATTAATAATTAACTAAAAAATAATATTTATATATTAGTTAAATTAATTATAATTAATTTAATTAATCTAAGTTAATAAATTAATTAAATAATAATAATTACAAATTATAAAATTAATTAAATTTATAAAAATAAATCAGAAACTCTAAACTCTCACTACAGAAATCTGAAATCTACAAAAGTAAAATACATTTTGTAATTTTTTAACTTGGATAGTAAAAATTAATTGAACTTTGAATAAGTGTTATTTGCAAATTATAAATCCAAATTTAATAAAATTAGAGTCGTCAGAAAGCTTGCAAGAAATTTTATTGATGAAGTAATCAAAGCCAAAAACTAAGAAAAATGAAAATCTCACAAAATAAACCAAATAAAAGCATGAAGGAAGTAAAATGACCAAAATTTACATAGAGGGTCGCCATATTTTTTTGTAAAAAATTATTGGGGGTTGTGACCACAACACTATGATAAAGAACTGTATGGTTTGGTTCAAAATGTGAAGAAATGGAAAGACTATTTAATGAGCAAAGAAAGACTCGTGCATGTTGGTCATCAACCATTACAATATCTTCAATCACAAACAAAGCTACAACAATTAAGGCATTTTAGATGGATGGGGTTTTTACAAGAATTTCACTTTATCGTCAGATATAGAAACATTATGCAAAAAAAATTGTCCACGTGTTGTCAAAACCACCTACAAATGCATCCATTGTTCTATAGCAAAATTATCTAGCTCGTGACAATTATATCGAGCAATCTACTAAGATGAAGACTTTTAAGGATGTATATGTAGCATTAATTGATTGGTAATCATGTGGAAAAATTAATTATCATGTGCACAACAAATAACTTTATCGGCTTGGTAAATTGTGCATGCCCAGGGATGAAAGAATTCATGTCAATAGAGAAGCACATACTTCTTTTATTTCTGTTCATTTTGGGGTAGGTAAAATAGTGGTTCAACTACAAAAATATTTTTATTCGCCTTGGATGAATGAAATTGTATCCAGGTATGTAAAAGGATGCATTATGTGTGCTACTAGTAAACTAAGTAATAGGAAATTGGGTTTGTATACACCACTTCATGTACCTTCCAATCCATTGGAAATTGTGTCTATGGATTTTGTGGGAGAGTTACGTATGTCTAGAAAAGGTCATGATTATTTGTATGTAGTGATGGATAGGTTTCATCAAATGTGCATTTTAATGCCTTGTAAGAAGTAGGTAACAACTGAACAAACTTCACACATATTCTTTCAACATGTAAGGGTCCACTTTTGGTTACCCAAATCTATTGTATCAGATCAGAATTTTTGTTTTCTTGGGGATTTTTGGTCAAGCTTGTGGGGA
Source organism: Pinus albicaulis (assembly GCA_034641835.2). NCBI lineage: Eukaryota > Viridiplantae > Streptophyta > Pinopsida > Pinales > Pinaceae > Pinus > Pinus albicaulis. The sequence goes on from CM076582.1 coordinate 243,475,908, forward strand.
TTAATGGACACTTAGTCAAATAAGAGAACTACATTCATCCATAGAATGATCGACAGATAGAGGTCGTGAACAAAGCAATAGTGAATATGCTTTGAGGATATTGTCGCAAACATCCTAAGCTTTGGGATGAACAACTACATTATGTGCAACATTCCTGCAACTATGCTCTACAGCCTTGAATCTATGAAGAAATATTCATTTGAAACTTGTTTCATATACCTTTCTAAGTATCCTTTGGATTTTTCTTTTGGGAAAGATCTTATGGTATATGGACACAGTGATGCAGACAAAGCTATGAAGTTTATTCATAAAATTTAATTGGTGCATCAAGCAGTACGTGAAAAACTAGAGAAGAGCCAAACCAAGTACAAATAAGCATTGAGTGGATCATCAATTTCAAGTTGGTGATCAAGTTTGGTTACACATCAGCAAGGAAAGATTGAAAGATGAAAGTAAGAAACGTAAACCAATCAATTATGGTCATATTATAGTTTTCGAGAAGATTGGTACTAATACTTTCTATTTATATTTTCCACCGTATATGCAAATATATTCAATTGTAAATGGTGAGAACTTGAAGTTGTATGAACCTCCTATTATCGCGGATCAAGATGAGAGTGATCAAGTTCCTTATGTTGATTCCTTTGCCCCTGAATACTTAAATTATTTGAAAATAGATGTTATCCTTGATAGGAAGATAAGGACTTCATGCAGGGGCAATGTGGAGTATCTTCGAGAAATTCTAAAAGCAATACATCCAAGCAAGGCACAGTGGATAGAAATCAATAAAGTGAGGGGTTTTACCCTCACTTATTTTTCAAGTAAACCAGACTTTTTGTGGTCCAAAAACTTCCAATGGGAATGATTGCTCCAAATGGATCTTCACAATTGATGAAAAATTGATATATGAAAATGATGATAAAAAAAAATTCCATGTTGAAGAGTTTGTCAAGATCTTTCCAACAACGCTTGAACGAAGTCTAATGGACATCGTATGAGAAAGTTATGGTCTTTTGAATTTTTGGCCAAATACGTAAAAAGATGTGCAGGTGGGACAGATGGCATCACTAGGAGTTGATATGTGGTAGTACAGACACTGACATGACAATGAAAATCTTGATGTGTCACTAACATGGCAAGTTGATTGGACAGTATGAATGTTGACTTGGCAAGTTGATTGTGTAGCAATGTGTGCCACTTGAAGCTGCCACATGGTAGCCTCTAACTGGCCAGGAAGGTTCGAAGAAATGCATAGCAAAAAGGCTAGTAGGTGATTCAAACCCCCTACCTCCTCAGAACAAGTCCAACGACATACCAATTTGAAAAATGTGTTAGTGTAACGGGGTATGGGAAAATGATATTTAAATTTTATGGTTTTAATTGTTGACAAAATTGTGAGGCTTTTAAGGTTGACCTTGCAACCTCCACGTCACTACTCAGCGACATTACCAATGCACCACCACATGACCATTGGTACTCAACCAACAATACCTATATTTGAAGTTGGTTAGATATTTAATATCAAAAATGAATGGTTTGCGAGCTTGACCTCATGACCTCCACAAATAAAGCATAGGGATTCAACCATTATGCCAAACCATATTCCTCATTTGGGAAACAAGGAATATATTATTTGAAATTTTTTCAAACGAACTCTTAAATATCACAATGATTCGCAAGTTTAAACTTGTGACTTGTCCTCTATTTACTAAGTTATTTTTCAAATACGTCATAGAGAGTTATATTGTGAGCACTATGGAACCAGTGTAATTTTATTCTATGGATACTCTGTGTATTTTGAAGAAAGGATGTTTTGGAGCCCTATTTTTGGTTGTTCGAGAGAAGAAAGTGGATTTCTAAATATCACAACCTTTGCAGCCGAGTTGAGGATTATTGTTTAAGGTTGGAGACTTGGTTAATGTAAACATTGCTTTTGCATCACTTAATAGAGCAGTCACTCATTGGAAGTTGGCTTGGAGACATAGCCCATGTTGGGTGAACTCTGTTATCAACCTATTTTTTGTCTCTCTATTTTTTGTTATTTATTTCTTTAGTACAATATTTCCATTCCCTCATTAAGCTAACCACACTTATAATTGATGCAAATCAAGTCAATAAATTTCAAATCATAAATCTTGGAGGAGGATTGCCACCTAAGACAACTTTTGTTCTCGAAAGTAAGCCCTTGACATTGTGGTTAATTGGTAAGTCATCCAAATGAAAATGAGCCATGTGATATACTCGTGTTATTTCTGGTGAATTCAATTAGGTTTCCTCTATTTTAGATAAATTTCATCAATTCCTCTAATGTGCATCATGGGATATAGACTCCCCTGGTTGACACTACAACTCGTTATTGTATAGTAGATACAAGCCTAAAAACTATAGTTGGGGCAAATAAATATGCACCAGGATCAAAGATTTGTGTAGAACATGGCATTAAATTATCTATTTGAGGACCAAAAAGCAAGACCACACAAGGAGAAAAGAACAAGGTTCCTTCTACATTATTGCATGGCCTCCTTGGCTACTTATCAACAAATTGTTTAATTTTTGTCCCCTGAGTGGAGCATAGAAATTCATCTTGTTTGCAAGACATGGTATTAGGTACTAGCAAGAAAATTTTTGTATTCCTTAACGAAGAGCTTGGGCATGGTCAAGGAATGAATAATCCCATATAGGTTGAGGAATGACCTCATTATATAGACTTGGGATATGGCAAAGAAGAAGTTGGAGAATGTTCCAAGACAATTTAAGCAAGAGAAGATCCCAAACCATTATAGAAACACCATATGCAAGGAGGTGGCACATCACTCCATGATGGTGAGATTGAATGCAAGTCTAAATAAAAAAATGTACAACCCTTCAACTGTGGGAAAAAAATCAAGACAAAATGAGAGGCATCTCCAAAGAGAGATGAACATTCCAAAGGAGGAGGTAAAACATGTTCCCCTCAGCAAATTTGCATGAAGATCAACCCTAAAAGGTATGGAAATTATTCCAATGTTTTCTTCAATTATGAAAAGAATCGACATGTAGCACAATGTTTGTGGTATGCATATCCACGTACATTTTTATAATTAAATAACCATTGGGTGGCTAAATGATGAAAGAGGAATCCCTTGCAAATGAATATTATAAAGACCACTCTCCAAGTAAAGATGTGGAGAATGGCAAGAAATATTTTTTGTCCAAGAACATGGGAAACAAATATGGCATTCATTGTAATATGAATGGTAATTGGGTTGATAAGTGTTAGAAGTTTCGTCCACAACTTTCTCAGAAGTAGTGCAAGGGAGTTGTACAAGCACCCACCAAGAAAAAAGTAGCAGATGAAAGCGAGCTTTAAGTACTAGCAATCCAAAAGGCAACCCATAAAGAAGCCTCCCTATCCCTGGAGGATTCCAGCAAGAGGGAGCAACCCAAGAACATCCATTATAATGGATCAGTAAGAGATGGATATCATTTTTGCATAGCTAAGTTTTTCATGCTTGTGTAGCACTTCCAACTCATTTATTTTATTTCATATGTATGAACAAGTGTGGACGTAGATCTCTCATTAAAAGTGAAATATGGGGCAGTCATCTCATTTGAGAAGACAACTCCAAGTTTATGTCATTGATGTTATTTGGGTAATGTTTGCAATATTGGTAATCCAAGTATGTTGTATGTAAGACCACAAGAAGGGAAAATTGTACAAGTGATGACCTGTTATAACATCACTTATTATGCAATGTAGTTTTTTTATCTTGGTTGAGAATGTTGAGCAACAAAGATAGTATAGAAATCAACCTCCAATAGAGAGAAAATAAATTGATCATGACTTTAGGTGGACCAAAAGTTTCTTTTTGTAGAGAGGTATGATCCAGGAGGTTCTTCACAATCGACAACTCAAGGAAGTCTCAATTTCTGTCAAAATTTCCCACACAATGAAGAGCTTGTAAGAAGATTTCAAAAGTAGTTTGTATGGGGTTAGGAGAACTTCGTATATGAAAGATATGGACCATTGAAGTTTTGGACAAAGTGGCGAAAAGATAAAATGGAATTAAATTTTGAGCTTTGGTGCTTATGTATTATTGTATTTGTCATTTTTAATTGTAATAAGAAACTCATACAAATGTGAGAACTATGTAGCATTGGTGCAAAAGCTACATAGCATTATAGTTCCATAGTCTCGAGGTAGAATTGAGATATCCATAAATTTTGTTTCATAATCTCATGGAAAGTCGATACCTTCATGGAGAGTTGTTATTCTCATGGGCATGATTGAAATATTTCCTCAAACCAATCCCTTGGATGGTGCTAGATCCTAATTTATGGTATCTTGAGAGTTATCATCTCCTTGATATGATAGGATAGTTCTCAAATGAAAAAATGTTTAAGCCCACTCTAGAGAGGGTATAAAAATGCTTAGATTCATTAATCCCTTCAAATAGAAGAGGATTCCTAAGCTTTGTGAAGAATATTAAGCAAGTATGCTAGCTTGTGAATTGTTATACATTTGTAGAAGGAGAAGTCATCTTTGAAGGAGAATTAATGAAGGGGTTCATGGATTGAAGCAGACTTAGACATGTAACCCATGTGGGTGAACTCTGTTATCATTGGTTGAGCATTATCTTTATTTTCATTGTTTGTTTATAGTTCTTGAATATTTTTGCACTAATAATTGCTCTCCAACGCTATTTGGAAGAGATGTTGTAATGTAAAAATAAACATTTTGACTCTGTCAGCTAAAAATAAAAGTAATAATTTACCGTTGGCAGTTTTTGAGCTCCAAGTTTTGATAAACTCAACCTAGGCTCCTAAAAATTAGGAGACGCTCTATATGCCCCAAGTTAGGCCCTCAACTCAATTAATTGAGTCAACTAAGTCAAATTAACTTAGTTAACACATTCTTGTTGTCTTGTGATGTAGAATTACAATTTTCTCCTAGTTTAATTCAAGGGAAAATTAAATCGAGATTTTCTTGTTTCCATTTTCAACACTCCCTCTCAACAAGAAAGAGATTATCAGGTACCCCAATCATGCCTCTATGGGATTCAAATTTTCCTCTTGACAATGGATTTATCAAAATATATGCATCTTGTTCTTCTGTAGGAATGTATTCCAGCAATATAATATGTCTTTACACACAATCTCGTAGATGGTGATACTGGATGTCGATATGCTTGGATTGTTCATGAAAAACTGGATTTTCATAGAGTTTGATACAACTATTATTGTCACATTAAATCATAGTGGGATTCATCATCTAAACAAATAACCCAACAAGAATCTTCCTCATCCAGATAGCTTCACAAGTTGCTTGACTAGCAGCCATGTACACTACTTCCGTTGAACTAAGTGCAACTAATCTTCCTCATCTAGATAGCTTCACAAGTTGCTGGAATAGCAGCCATGTACGCTACTTCTGTTGAACTAAGTGCAACTAATATTTGCTTCTTGTTGTACCAAGAAACTATTGTTGACCCAATACTGAAGACTCCTCCTGAAGTGATCTTCCAATCTGATGGACTACCTGCCCAATCTGCATTAGTGAAGCCTTGAAGCTTCACTCCCTCTACTTGTTTGTACCAAAGACCATACTAAGTAGTGTCTTTGAGGTATCTCAACACATATTTGGTCATCTTCCAATACATTTTAGTTGGCTTAACCATTTGCGCTTGACTAAGTTGGTTAACTGCATAACACATGTTTGGTCGTGTGTTCACCAAGTACATGAGTGAACCCACAAGCTTCCTATAAATAGTGGCCTCCACCTCCTCACCTAAAGTCGCATCCTCTTTCCTCCAACTGCCTATTAGAGGAGTGTCCATGGGCTTGCTACTCTCCATGCAAAACTTCTTTAGTATCTCGTTGGCATACTTGCCCTAAGAGATAAACAATTCCCCATCTCCTTGTCATACTTCCAAACCGACGAAATAATGCATGAGTCCCATGTCTTTCATCTTGAATTATCTTGCAAGATATTCTTTGCAAGATTTGATCAAATTTTCATCCTCGGTTAAAATCAAATCATAGACATAATACTATAATCAACAATTTACCTTCAACAACAATATGGTAAAGGTTTTCATCTACTTCACTTTTAGTAAATCCCAACCTCGTGAAATAGTTGCCAATCCTGGTGTACCAAGCACGGGGTGCTTGTTTCAATCCATACAATGCTCACTTGAGTCTGCACACATCCGACTCTCTGTCGAAGGTCGCAAATCCTTTTGGTTTTTAAATGTACAGCTCCTCCTCAATCACTCCATTGAAGAATGTTGTCCTCACATCCATCCGATGGATCTTCCATCCCATCGGCGTTACAAGTGCTAGAATTAATCTGATAGAAGAGTATCTTTCTACTGGGGCACAGGTATCCTTGTAATCAATTCCCTCCACTTGAGAGAACCCCTTGGCCACAAATTTGGCCTTGTGTTTCTTGATGCTTTTGTCTGCTGCTTGCTTCACCTTGTAGATCAACCTAGAACCTACTATCTACTTCTTCTCTGGTATTGGGACCACTTCCCAAACAGTGTTTCTGACTCTGGAATCATATTCCTCTACCATGGAATTAACCCACACTGGCTTCTGCATTGCTTCCTCGAATGAGGAAGGTTTTGTCTCAACTATCTCACTCATCATATCCATGTACCCAATGTACCAATATAGTGACCTCCTCTACCTGCGTTGTGATGTGGGTGCTCCCACATTCTCTCTAGCATCATGCAATAATTTGTCATCTTCCCTGTTTGGTTGTTTAACGGGTAAACAAACACAAGTATTTATTATCAATCTGGGCTAGTAGGACTTAGAAGCATCCCCAAAGTATATGGGTTTCAGTGATTATCAAATTAGAAGATGATTTATCAATGTTTAAGGAAATGCATATTACAAATATAAATCTAACTTAAATAACTTCTAAATTCAAGTATGCAATCAAAAGCAGAAGAATCTCCTAACTTAAGAGATTTGTTTGTCCTTCTCTAACAAGATTATTTCATGAATTAGAAATCAAAAACTACTAATTGAGCAAAAGATTAATATGCATGAAACAATAATTGAAGAGGCTCTTAACTGAAGAGGTCATGGTTGTCCTTCATCATAGATTCATTTATCAATAATGTTAATGTTAGAAAATAGAAATTCAGAAAAGCGTGAAAAGATGAATTCTAACTTAAGATCTTAATTAGATAGAAAGAATTTTTAACTTAAACATTTGTTTGTACTTTCATATGCAGAATAAGAATGATAATTAGATTCATCAACTCTCATAAATCATCAGCATAAATCTAATAAACAAGTTAAGCATAAGCAAACTAATTCAGAAACTACAACTACAAATATTTAGGAAGTGCACTTAGCTCGGTGTCGAGGGCCTCCACCCTTGCCTTGCACACTGAAAGTGTTTTCAGCTACTAAAAATTCAGTAAATCAATCAGCATATAATAGAAGAAAATGGAATAAAAAAGATCTTCAATTAGCTCTCCAAAGTCTCAGAAATAATAATGTTAAGTCATACAATTTCTACATGTCAATGCCTTCAAAATTTGAGGCTTAAATAGATAAAATATCAAAAAAATTCATCTAAAATGTCTCATATAGCCATGGCTATCCTTATCTTATCCAATCAAGTCGAATTCATCCATCAAATCCATCAAAATCTAGAAAATCCCATAAAATAGGAAAATAGACCTAGTTCCTAGGGATCCTCCATAAAAACAGGTCATGTTTGACCGCCTTTGACCGGGCCTATTAAAGCTCAGTTTGACTGAACCAAAAAGTGTACACTTAATCTTAGTTCCCGGTATTTCTATAAATATATCCATCTCGAGCCCAAATGTCCTGCAAATATGCAAACCATGAGGTCATTAAGGGAATTTCTAATCTGGTCCAAAATTGCACTTAAAATTCATTTTTTATAAAAACTTCTAAGAATTGAAAAACTTAATTTAAATAGTTGTACATGCATTTATTTGTCAAAATAAGGTGAATATGATGGGGTATAGATGGATAGTATAACAAATAAGATGTATTTTATAAACAAAAAGAGATAAAAAACGAGGGCCAATATCTACCAAAAGCCGATGTTCAAGCATGTCCTCATGCTTGCTTTTTCCTTTTGGACCTCCCGAGTTTTGACGTTGATCCTGTTCCTGACCCTGAGGCTTCCTGTTGTGCTGCATGTAAAACAGAATCTATACCTTTGCATTGTTCTTCCTTGTAGATTGAGGCTTTGACCTTTTGTTTCTCATATTTGGCCTTCCATGAATTTTTCTCCTTAAGCCACATGAATGCTTGTGTGTAAAGACGATTGTTTTTTACTTTCAACTTTCACATTTCTTCACTTCTCTTCTCATTTTCTTTAATCACTTTTTCATTAGTTGTCTTATAGGTTTCATTTTCTCTTTTCAGGTGCCTTTCCATTATCCTTCTCACCTCCAAATTATCAGTTAACTCTCTAATCCTGCTAAGGTTTTTGTCTTCCTCCTTGGTATTTTTAGCAATTGAAATAGCCTCAACCTCCTCATTTTCAAAATAATAATCTCTTTCAGGATTTTCATAAACTTCTTGCTGCAGTCTCTCAAGGATTTCATTGGCTTGTTTGGTTAAAAGAGATGTCTCTATGATTTTCACTTCTGGTTCTTTTTCTTTGATGTTTCTATCTGTTGAATTCCTCTTTTTCTGCCTCCTAGAAATGGTCAAGAATGATGTTTCCCTCCCTACCATGATTGTTTCTTGTGGTTTCTTTGATCTGGTTCTTGGATAGAGAGGTGAATTCACTATATTTCTTGTTTCTTGCATTGGTTTAAGTTTGTCTTCTGTGGCTTGCTCTACAAACTTATTTTGAATTAGGAAATCTTTCCAACTCTTTGTTTTCAACTGGTAATCAACAATGATTTTTATGAGTCCCTGGTGATTAATTTGGGCTTCCTTGGGTTTGGTTTCAAATTTTACACTTTCAATCATCTTCATCAAGTTTCTGTAAAAGAAATATGGTAAGTTGATCCTTATATCTACCTTCATATGATGTAGCAACCTAATGTGGTATAGGTGTACTATGCTATGTTTGCTATCGCAAGTGAAAAACTTTTGGATTATCAAAACTAACTCAGCCCAAGGTTCATTGAACCATTCCCTGGGAATCCCCTTTGACCTATCAAAGGAACTCTTTCTGTTCTTATCCAGGAAGAAGTTCCAACCCTTGTCCTTAAAATGCAATCCTTAGTTGTAAAATTCACCCGATAATGGCAACTTTAGAGCTTCAGAAATAGATTCTAGAGTTAAAGGAATGTGTAAACCACCCACCATAGTTTGATCTTGTTTGCAATTGTTTATAAACTCCCTTGTGATATCTTCATTATGCTCTTTGAATTTTTGAAGGAAGCCTATCAAGCCTGATTGATAAAGTTTCTCAATTGTGTCTCTACTCCAATGTTCAATCTGAAAATCTTTAGGCTCTGTTCTTGATGTCATATTGTCTGAAAACCATTTGATTTACCCTTCTACTATCATTAAATTCATTTTTTTAAACAAAAATTCAAGTACTAGATCTCATCATAGTAATGAGGCTTACTTCTGTTTTGTTGCCTTTGCCAAGTAATTGAAACCAATCCTCTATTTTTCTTTGGAAGAAGTGAGCTTACTACTTCAATAGACACAAGATTTGATATAGAGAGGTTTATAAAAACATTAAAAAATCATGTTTCTATCATCCTACTCTCTTTATTTGATCCTCTGTCTCTAAAAAATAAAAAACCTCTATCTCTGTTTGTAGATTTTTTTCTTGTTTGACTGTGTAAAAAAAATGAAATTTTTTTATACAACGGTGTTTTTTAATCCTTCAATTCCATACAAAATCATTTTTCTAAGGCAAAGCACTATATATCTAATCCAAGCTCATTGTTTATGAAAGATAATTTGTAAAAATAGCTCACTTATTTCATCAAAAATCTCATCAAATGAGTTCACTATTTTCTTCAAAATTCACTAAACTTTGCTCTTTGTTATGCAAAAATGCAAAAACATGTTGATTGTGCTTTTTAAACCAAACATTCACCATAAAAACTAGTTCAAATTCTCTTATTGTGTGTGCAAATGAAATCAATTTACTACACAACCCAATTAAAACGAATTCTCTGTGCATTTCAAACAAAACTCTTCATTCTCTGTTTGCATTCAAATTGAAATAGAATATTGTGCATGAAGATATTTTCAATTTTACCTGTTCTGCAATGATCCTCGTGATTTTCTTTTAGTTTAACTGGAGTCTCTGTGTTTCAAGCAGCGCCAATCTTATCAAGATCTCACTCAATATCTTCATCATTTATTCATTCAATCAACAGAGGATTTAGTGTTGACTGGTGGTGGAGCGTTTATGAGTGGTGGCAGTGACAAAACGTAAGGCAATGACAAGTTTCAAAAATTGTGGTAGAAGAACTCCATTTATAACTCATAGTTTGTTCAACGACCCCGAGATTTACTCATAAAAACAATTTTTTTAAAACAAGAAAATCTGAGTTTGCTTCTTACCTCGTTCTTCATGGGATTTTTGCCTCCTAACAGCATGCTTGCTTGACACATTTGCCAAATATATTGGCTTGAAACTTCAGTGAATTCTCCTTATCCCTTCGTTCTTCTCACTGCTATATCTCCTGCTCTCTTTGCTGCGTTAAATTTCCTCTATTCTCCTCACAGCTCTCCCTTGTCTTCTCTTGTCTATTCGCTTCTCACAGAGTTTCAAAACGGATGCGTGTTTTGATTACATAGCATTCCTTCTCTCACTGAGCCTTCGAAATGCAATGATGGTGGAAAACACACAGTGTTTCAGTTGCTTGAGGTCTTAGAAATGGTGGAGGTTCTGTCAATAGTTTACACAGTGTTGTAATATTTCATTTTGAATTTTTTTTACCGTTCATCAACCGTTTGACTGGTGCATTTGTGGTTTACCTTTCCTGACTGATTTGGCATTCTGACTCCACGGTGTACATCTCATCTTCGGCTTCACTTATTACGCAATCCTTTTTCATGTTTTTTTCTCATGCTTTGTATTGATCACTGTGTCCGCTTCCATTCTCCATTGAAACGCATCATACCTTATCGAATATGTGCCCTCATATTTTTGTTTCATTGCTTATATATACATCAATGTGTTATCGAATATGTGCTATCATTTTTACGTTCCACCACTGTGTATGTATCACCGTCTCATCATATTCCCATCCATCCATATATGCATCATTTCCATAGCATCATTTTAATACTTCAAGTTAGTTTGTTGCATATGTATTTCATTATTTGCATTATTATTGCACTTTCACTCCATTACCTTAGTTCATAATCATATCTTATGATTGCGCTTTTGCATCTTTGTTTTGTTTTTTAAATTCAAATAGTGCACTTATCATATGATTTAGACTTTAGGTTTTGTCTTTTATTTAATTTTAAAAATTACCAATGAAATGGTCATATTTTAAAATCAAATATTTACAATGAAACTAACATCTTTCTTTGTTTATTGTAGGTCCAACAAAGGTTTTATGTTAAGCCTTTTTCTTATGACTCTGTTTTTAGAAAAAGTAGGGTTACTATGGTATAGTATGGTATGAATAGGAAATAGATTATGGAATGGTTATTGAATGATTAGGATAGTAGTGTGGATATGGATAAAATAGGGCTAAGAACATAGGTGATGAAATGTAGGTGATGAAAATGTAGATGAAATGTAGGTGATAAAAATGCATAACCAGTACTAAAATAGCTTTTAGCAATTCTAGAATATTTTCACAAAAAATTGAAATTTTAAGAGCAATACTTACTGTAGTTGTATTCCCTCAAACCATTTGATGTTCATGATGGTCAACATTGTGTTTGTTATAACGATGACTCTTCCAAACTATGTATAGACTTATTTTTGTTGTGCATCTGATTTGATTTGGAATGATGTTGTTCAGGTCCCTTCTGCAGGTTAAATTTTGACATTTCAGGTCCCTTCTGTCACGATCTTCAATATTGATGTAGCTCAAGTCCCTTCTGACATTTTGTATTTATAGGTCCCTTCTGGCATAATTTTCAATAATGTTTGAAAATTTCTTCTGTCGTGATGATACAGGTCCCTTCTGGATAATTTTCTCAATAATAATTCAGGTCCCTTCTATATATGTTGAATGATATATCAGGTCCCTTTGTACTTGTAATTCATATTCCTTCTTTAGTTCAGCTACTGAAACTGTTTACATAGTTTTATTACATGCCTTCCCCCAAGTTGATGTTTAGACTTGTCCTCAAGCCTGCCATGTCTCGGAGGGTAAATCTACAAAAAACATACTAAAGTAAAATGAAAACAAAAAGAGAATTCATATTGGCCAAACATGTTGGTTTTCCAATATGAATTCGAGTTTGTATTGTCCCAGTTTTCTCGGTTTTCACAACCAAACCCTTTTATTATTTTTTTATTCTTCTTCTTTTGGAATTATGGGAGGCATATTACTATGTTGCCCCATTAGTTCTAGATCTGTATCTGTGGAAATTTTTCTCATAAAATCCTCTTTATTTATAGGCTTATTGTAAACTTTAAGCCTGTGTCCATTAACAATAAATGAAACAGATGCGTCGTCAATTGTTTTTATCTTCACAACTCCATTGTCAAATATTTTTTCAATCTCATATGGCCCAAGCCAATGAGTCATAAGCTTTGCTTTGAGATCATTAAACTTGGAGTCGAACAAGAGTGCCCAATCTCCCTTCTGAAATACTTTATTCTTTATGAATCGATCATTGTCATTTAATTATTTGTTATTGCACAAGATATGTGTGCTATACTGTTTGTTGTCGTATCTCATCTAGTTTATTTAATTCCATAATTATTTGCTGTTGTGCCTAAGATAATTTCATCTCCAATTCTACTGCTAGCTTGAATGTATGTATTTGAAATTATATGGGTAATAGGACTTCTTTTCCATACACCAACTAATATGGACTGAATCCAGTTGTGTTTTTCCATGTTATCCTATATGCCCATAGTGCATCTCTCAATTTCTCTGACCAGTCCTTTCTGTTCATTTGTACAGTTTTTGTCATAATGTTCTCTAGGACTTTGTTTGTTGATTCCACTTGTCTGTTTGCTTGAGGATGATATGAAGTTGATTTTCTATGTTTGATCTTGTATTTCTCCGTAATATCTCAAACAAGTTTTGATGTGAACTATGTGCCTTGGTCAGTTACTATCTGTCTCAGAACTCCATACCTTACAAATATCTTTTCAAACAGAAAATACATAACAATATCTTATGTTGTCCGTGCCACTGCCTTTGCCTCCACCCATTTAGTTACATAATCTGTACATACCAGGATGTACTTATTTTCATTGGATGGAGGATTGATTGGTCCCACGAAATCTAAAGCCCACTGTTCAAATGGTTCAATTAGTACTTGTGGCTTTAATGGCATTTCATCTGATGCCACTGGTCTACCAATTCTTTGGCAGCTATCACATCTTTTCACATAGGCTTTGGAGTCTTTGAAGATGGCCGGCCAGTAGTAGCCAAGTTTCAGCACTTTGTATGTTGTTTGCTTGTCTGGAAAATGACCACCACATGGCTCGTCATGACATGCTTTCAAAATATCAATAATCTTGTCTTCTTTAACAACTTTTCTAATCATTAGATCAGCACCAGTATAAAAGAGATCTCTATTGACCCAACTATATCTAGCACTTTCTCTAATTATTCTTAGTTTATGTTTATTTGTGTATTGAGATGGTAGGCTGTCAGATGATAAATAATTGGTTATATTTGCAAACCGTGGAGTTTTGACATTTATAGAAAATAGATGTTCATCCGGAAAATTATCTCATACTGGATTTGGATCACCAAGTGAATGAAGTCTTTATAGAAAGTTTGCAACTTGATTATCTTTTCTTGGTCGATCTTGCACAGTAATGTTAAATTCTTGCATTAATAACAACCATCTAGTTATTCTACCATTTATGATTGATTTGTTCATTAAATATTTTATGGTTGAATAATCCGTGTGGATGTAAACTTGATAACCTGTTATATAATGTCTAAATTTAAAAATTGCATGTACTATAACTAGCATTTCTTTTTCTGTAATAGTGTAGTTCAATTCTTTCGGTGTTAAGTTTTTACTTATGAAATATATGGCATAATTAAACTGATTCTCTTTCTGTCCAAGTGATGCTCTGATAACAGTGTCAGATGCATCAGTTGAAATATGAAATGGCAAAGACCAATTAGGTCCCCGAAGAATGGGTGCAATTGACAATTTTTCTTTTAGTTTTTCAAATGAATTTTGGCAATTATTTTTCCTTTGTAATTCCACATCTTTCGCAAGTAACTTGAATAATGACAAAGTTATTTTACTGAAATTTTCAATAAATCTCCTATAGTAGCCTGCATAACCCAAGAAACTTCTAACTTCTTTTTATCTTGTGGGTGGTATTAAATTCACAATGACTTGAATTTTTGTTGGATCCACCTTAATTCCTGAAGAAGAAATATGGTGTCCCAACACTATTCCCTTAGTTAACATCATAAAACATTTTTCATCACTGAGTGATAGATTTGTCTCTATGCATCTTTTCAACACTTTTTCAAGATTTTGTAAACAATCATCAAATGTTATGCCATACACAGTGAAATCATCCATGTAAACTTCTACACAGTCATGGATCAAATCAGCAAAGATTGCAAGAACTGCTCTCTGAAAAGTAGCAGGTGCATTACATAAACCAAAGGGTAATACATTGTATGCATATGTTCCCCATGGGCATGTGAATGTTGTCTTATCTTGCTCTTCCAATGTTATCTTTATTTGATTGTACCCACTAAATCCATCAAGAAAGAAAAGAATTTATTTCCAGCTAATGAATCTAATACTTGATCAATAAATGTTAAAGGAAAATGATCTTTTAATGTATTTTTATTGAGTTCTCTGTAATCTACACAAATTCTCCTCTTTCCATTTTTCTTAGGTACTACAACTAAAGGTGAAACCCATTGACTATCTGAAATAGGATAGATAAATCCGACTTGTAACAGTTTCTGTAATTCTTCTTTCACTGTTTCCTTCATCATGAGATTCATCCTTCTTTGTGGTTGCCTTACAGGTTTAATTTGATCATCAGTGTAAATGTGAAGATACATGTTTTTGGATGAATCCCTTGCATATCTGTGTAATCCCAGGCAAAAGCTTTTGAATATTTTTGTAACAGTGTTATTAGCTCTTTCTCTTGTGATGATTGTAAGTTATTATCAATATTCAAATTTCTCCCAAGACTAATCTCAATGATTTTGTTCTTTGAATTGATAATTGAAATAACAAGAAAATACTTTCGAATGTATGTTGCAATGATTGTATAGTGCAATTTTCCTAAAAACATTCATTTAAAAGGTAACTAGCAGCTTCATATTGAGTTATTCTAAGCTGCTCTAAAATATTTAGGTCTGAGTTGAAAAGATCTAATAAGTCCTCATTTTCTTCTTCCTCTCTAAAATTATAAACTCGATTAAGACTAAGAACATATTGAAGCTCTTTTTGTTCCTCTCCATCAAGCCATGATAATAAAGGAGGAGATTGAGTGGGAGGATACAATGTAACATGTTTTCTTTCATCTCCATGTGATCATGCTTCCCGATCTATATCTAATGTAAGCATTTGCAGTGGCTAACCATGGTCTGCCTAAAATTAAGGGATGCCCTCCTAAATTTGTTTTTGGCTACAAAATCAAGAAGTCTACAGGATACTCCCATGAATCCAGTGAGACAATGATATCTTCCAATATACCTCCTGGTACAATTTTAGATCTATCTGCAAGTTCTAAGATTGTAGTAGTAGGTCTTATGTTGTTCAGATTCAAATGTTTCAGTCTCTGTAGTCATAACATTTATAGTTTCTCCCAAGTCTATTAAAGTATTTGGCACTGAAAATTTGTTAATCAAAATGGTAACCATAGGAATCCCTGGATCAACATATTTTTCAATGATTGTGTTTGTAGACATAGACTAGCTAAACTTCCAATTACCTGGATTGTAGGTGGATCTTTCTTTATTCTGCCAGATTTCTTAATGCATAACTCCTTTATTGTTTTTGCATATATCGAAATATTTTTAATTGCTTGCAACAAAGGAATTTTAACATATGTGTTCTTCAATTCATCCAGAATATTAAATTCATGTAGAGATATTGGGATATTCTGTTGTATTAATCTCTCTAGATATGGTGGAGTCTGAGTCAATAGATTTATCTTTCTGAATTTGTTGTTCTGGTTGAGATTGTTGATTTTGTTCTCCTTTTTCAATTTGTTCTTCTATTATCGGAGGAGAATCTTTCTCTAACACCTTCCCAGACTTTAGGTGGACATCTTGTATGAGAAGAATTGAATAAGTACGATAATATGTTGCCTCTTCCACATGGTATGCTCGCCTATCCACCTTGTTACTTGGATTAGCTACTCGCTGAGCTGGCAATTGTGTTGGTCTAGGAGGTGGTTGGTTAGTAGGCAGCTGAAGTTGTTGAGGTTGAGTTAGCATCGGTTGATGTTGCTGGAGTTGTTGGTATTGAGGAAACGGATATGGTTGTTGATATTGATACTGCTGAGGATACATATGCTGAGGTGGTTGGGTTCCATAACCATATCCCCTCCAACCTTGTGCAGGTTGATTTTGATATTGTTGTGAAGGCCAAGCCTGCCATGGCTTTGGTATATAATTTTGAGAATATTGAAAATTTTGGGGGTTTTGTTGAGGGAACTGTTGAGGCATCCTTGGTTGCCAAGGTCTCCTTGGTGCCATATAGTAGAGAGAATCTACTCCTTGCACTTCATCTCCTAACAACTCTTTTAATTTGGGACAATTTTCTGTTGCATGATTTTCTGTGGATAGTCCACACACTTAAAATACCTTGCAAAGGATATTCCCTGAGTGGATGTTTCTGCCTACACTTTGGGCAGAAGATTGCTAAGATTTCATCTTGTTCTTCTTTCTTTTTCTTAGCTTTTAAGACATCTACTTGTGTTCCCAAAGTGCTTCAGAGATCTGTTTTAAAATTTTCTAGTAAACTTCCTATCTCTGCTCTTGTTACTGCACTTGTTGCAGATTTGGAAGCTCCTAAGAAAATATCTCTCTTTCCACTCTTTGCTCTTCCCCTAGAGTATTTTTGACAAAGTTCAGCAATTTCTTCAAATGGCAAATTGGAGATGTCTCATTTTCCCATCACATTAAGGATGTCTAAATACTCATCTCTGATACCTTTAAGAAAGATAGTACGGATGGTGTCAAGACTTGTAGAATGATATTTGGATTTCTGTAAATTGTAAAGAAATCTTTCCAAATATTCTTCCAAACTTTCGTCTTCTTGTTGTGTCATTCTAAAAATGTCTTATTTTGATTCTCTAACTCTATAGTAAGCTTGATACTTTTTAAGAAAAAATTTCTTCATTTCATCTCAAGAAGCAAGTTTATGTTCTCCTAAACCCATAAACTATTTCAAGGCTGTTGCTTTCAGAGTAGCACGAAAAAGTCGAAGTTTGTGTGTGTCATCTGTATATCCATAAGTTCTACACAATATATCAAACCCAAACATGAATGCATCAAGATCTTTTGTTGACATTCCATAGAAATTAGGCAATACAGAAGGTGGAATGTTTTTCATTTTTATTTCTTCTCATAGTATTGCTCATGCATCTAATATTGGAAAACAAAAAGTAGTTTCCTGATCATTGTTATTTTCTTGCACATTTTCTTGTGTTCTTCTATTTTGATTTTCTCTTCTTGCTTCTTCTTTTATGCTTCTAAGTGCTTCTGCTCTTCTATCTTCCTCTGCCTTTCTTTCTTCCTCAATTTTCCTTTCTTCCTATCGTTTTCTTCTCCATTCCCTTTGTTGTCTTTCATATTCAAGCCTTTGTTCAGGAGTCATGTTTAGCCTATTTGATCCTTCTCCTTCTTTAGCCATTTCTTGTTCAGAGATATGTAGTGTTTCTATATGAGGTTGGTTTTGTATTTCTTCCACTACTTTCATTTGTTCAAGGACATGTTGCTCTAGTTATTCAACAATTGGTTTTCTTGTATCTTTTTGTTTCCCTAAGGAAGGGGGTTCTTTAGGTGATTGTTTTCTTTTTACCTCCAAGGCTAACAAGATTTGTCTTTCAACTAAAGTTAACCTTTGTCCTGATCTTTGTTTTTCCACCAACTCTTCTATAGTAGGTCTTCTAGCAACTGGTGTTGTTAATCTTGTGGATGAATGAGATGTTGGGGGGTTTGTTTCACAAATATACCCTTCTGATCTCTATCTCTAGGCATTAGAAAACATAACTTAAAAGAAAAACTATGTTTTTGTGGATTTTATATTTTTTTTTATCTTTTTATCTTCCTAATTGATTGTTTTCGAAATATGCTTCCCTGGCAATGGTACCAAAATGTTGAGTTGTTTAACGGGTAAACAAACACAAGTATTTATTATCAATCTGGGCTAATAGGACTTAAAAGCATCCCCAAAGTATATGGGTTTCAATTATGATCAAATTAGAAGATAATTTATCAATGTTTAAGGAAACACATATTACAAATATAAATTTAACTTAAATAATTTCTAAATTCAAGTATGCAATTAGAAGCAGAAGAATCTCCTAACTTAAGAGATTTGTTTGCCCTTCTCTAACAAGATTACTTCATGAATTAGAAATCAAAAACTACTAATTGAGCAATAGATTAAGATGCATGAAGCAATAATTGAAGAGGCTCTTAACTAAAGAGGTCCTGGTTGTCCTTCATCATAGATTCATTTATCAATAATGCTATTGTTAGAAAAAAGGAATTCAGAAAAGCATGAAAAGATGAATTCTAACTTAAGATCTTAATCAGATATAAAGAATGTTTAACTTAAACATTTGTTTGTCCTTTCATACGCAGAATAAGAATGATAATTACATTCATCAACACTCATAAATCATCAGCATAAACCTAATAAACAAGTTAAGCATAAGCAAACTAATTCAGAAACTACAACTACAAATAACTAGGAAGTGCACTTAGCTCGGTGTGGGGGCCCTCCACCCTTGCCTCACACACTAAAGGTGTTTTCAGCTACTAAAACTTCAGTCAATCAATCAGCATATAACAACATCAAATGGAATAAAACAGATCTTCAATTAGCTCTCCAAAGTCTCAGAAATAATAATGTTAAGTCATACAATTTCTACATGTCAATGCCTTCAAAGTTTGAAGCTTACATAGATAAAATATCCAACAAATTCATCTAAAATGTCTCCTATAGCCCTGGCTATCCTTATCTTATCCAATCAGGTCGAATTCATCCATCAGATCCATCAAAATCTGGAAAATCCCATAAAATAAGAAAATAGCCCTAGTTTCTAAGGATCCTCCATAAAAATAGGTCTTGTTTGACCGCCTTTGACCGTGCCTATTAAAGCTCGGTTTAACTGAACCAACAAGTGTACACATAATCTTAGTTCCCAAGATTTTTAGAAATATATCCAGCTCAAGCCCAAGTGTCCTGCAAATATGCAAACCATGAGGCCATTACAGGAATTTCTGATCTGGTCCAAAATGCACTTAAAATTTATTTTTTATAAAAACTTCTAAGAATTGAAAAACTTAATTTAAATACATGTATATGCATTTATTGGTCAAAATAAGGTGAATATGATGGTATATAAATGGATAGTATGGCAAATAAGATGTATTTTATAAACAAAAAGAGATCAAAAACGAGGGCCAACATTCCCTGGTGCACTTCCTTCCATCTCTAGATGTCTCTGCATGAGTGGGTGCTTCCACTCTCTGCTCCTCTCCTTATGGCCTCTCCACAACATCCTGAGTTTCTTCCTTTAGAGCTAAAATCCCCTCATCTGCATGCAACTGAATATCCTTCTCAAGGGAACATCTCATGGTCTTCTATTCATCAAACTTCACATCTCTACGAACAATTGCCATCCTATGAGATGGCAAGTACCCCGATAGTTGTGAGGTGTATCAATGTACCCCACAAATATGCCAAACTTTGTTGTTGTCTCTTTTTTTTGTCTTGCATCCTTGGAAACATGAAAGTAAACTGATGAACCAAAGATCCTAAAGTGTGACACATCTGATTTCTTCTTGAAAAGGCTTCTTCTAGTGTACTCATCCCGAGAATATGATGAGGACTCCTGTTATGCACATATATCACTATGTTGCATGCTTCAACCCACAAGTGCAACAATAGGCCCTGATCATGCAACATCGCTCGAGCAACTCCCGTAATACTTATGTTCTTCCTTTCAACAACCCCATTATGTTGTGGGTTATGGGGTGCTATTAACTCCCGTCAAATGCCTTCTTTTGCACAAAAGTTCTTGAACTCATTCAACACATATTCACTACCGTTATCGCTCCTGAGAACCTTCACTTTCTTGTTAGTGTCTTTCTCAACAAATGTTTTAAATTCACAAAATTTTGAGAATGTTTGGACTTTCTTCCACATGAAGAATATACAACACTTACGTTCAAGAAATCATCTACAAATATAACATAATGCCTGTGTTTGGTCGTGGAGGTTGTCGAGAAAGGTCCACACACATCCGAATGAACTCTTTCAAGGACTGCTTTCGCTCTATTGTCCTTATCATGAAAGGTGGTTTTTGTGTACTTCCCTAGTGTATGCCCTTTTCATGTATCTTGTTGCTCTAGTGCACCCTTGGGAAGTCCTGTAGAAATACGTTGCATGATTTTCAAAGCTCCATGGTGCAAATGGCCAAGTCACCTATGCCATAATTCACTAATGTCTTGGCTCTACACCTTCTCTACTTTTGTGCTCAAAGCAGCACAGTCTTCTACATCCAATCTGTAGAGGTTCTTCACTTGAACCCCGATCTACTTCACTTGTCCCTTGGTAATGTGACAAAGGAAAGCATTTCCTTTGCTAAATATCACATCGCAGCCACGATCCTCCAACATTACAACTGAAACTAAATTCTTCTTCAGACCCAAAACATACATGACATCTTTTAATGTGAGAGGAGAACCAGACTCCTGAAAAGTAACAGTACATATACTGGTCGCGCTATACCTTCCATCATCTCCCATCTCGATATGCATCTGAAGGTCCTTCTCCTCCAAGTCGCTGAAAAATTATTTGTTGCCTGTCATATGGAATGAGGCTCCATTATCTAGATACCACACACTACCCATCATCGATGTCACCATGCATGCAATGAGAGTGAAATCCAACTCGAATTGTGGAGCAAGAGCTTCACCTGTCACTCCTCCTAAGGGCTTCTTAGCGGCCTTCTTGTGCAGAGACTTCATGACATAATGTCCCAGCTCATGAAATTGAAAACATGTAATCTTCGACAAGTCCTTATTCTTGCTCGCCTGACCAGAATCTCCTTTGGATTTGGATTTCTTCCCTTTCCCTTTCTTTGCCTTTTTAGCCAAGGCACATTTCTCCTCATCCTCAACCTTGGATGAGGTTTCGTCTCTGGTCTTCCGCCTGAATGCTTCATGTACCAAACTTGACCATAATCTTTCCCAGTTTGGTAGCTTCTCCCTCACATTGACCGAATCTTGGTAGTTGTGCTAGCTCTTAGGAAGGCCTAGAAGTGTTAGACTTACCAGATCATCTTCTACAACCGTAACACCAACACTCCCAAGTCATCACGACATTGTGTGAACTTGCCCAAGTACTATGGTATTGTGTCGCCCTTCTGCATTTTGATATTCTGAAGCTTATCTTTTAGTTCCATCTTCCTGTGGTCACTACTATTCTGGGAAAATTATGTCAATGTCTACCACATTGCATATGGAGTTCTCTTCTCATGGAGATTAGAGACAATATGGTCTCGTACTCCCTCCAATATGATCGTCCTCGCCTTGACAACACTCTTCTTCTAATCTGCTAGAAACTGGGCATCATTTGGTGATGGCTTTGGGATATAATTATCAATGAATTCCTTCAGCCCATTGTCTTCCATGACTACTTCCATCTGGTCCTTCCAAGCAATATAATTCAAGCTACCCTCAAGGACATACTTGAGCCTTAGACCATATAATTCCATCTCGATCCTGCTGCTAGCTTTGAAGAAAAGATCTGCAAAACTCGTTCCTCCTGCAAAGATATCTTCGAATTCTCTTCTCTGTTGTGATTATAGCTTTGATACCATGTATAAAGTCTTTGTATATTCAAACTGCTAATCGTAATATACTAATACAACAAACTTGAATCTACTCTACTCATTTGCGGAAAGCAATTCACAATTGAGAAGCAATATCAAATACATGCAACATGAATCAATTAACACACATAACACGAGGATATATCTAGGGGAAAGCCACTACTCAAAACCCCTTCCTATATGTTTGTATTAATAAGAAAATAGAGAAGAACTACAATGTTTGTTCAAGCTTAAACAATCTTTGCACAAGTATAATCTATCTAGTTGTCTCACAAGCTAACTCTGGCCAATACTTAGCCAATCCTACCCTGCCAAGCCCTTATTTCCTTGTGTTGTTTCCTTGGGAGTTAGCCCCCTATTAATTAGGAAATTCCCCATCGAAAACTGCACAATCCCTATAGGTCCTCTGACTACATGTACCACTTGTACAACTTGGATAATTATACAATTGATAGTACACTACCCTTTAACTCCAATCTCAACTAGGTAACTCGTAGATCCTGCATGCATGAGTTAATTATGGTTTATTTATCAGTTAAACAGTTGATCACTGAGTACACACCCCACTACTTGACCTCCCACTAGTTCCTCCAATAGTTGGAACTAGTTTAACTGACTTTAACTAAATTAAATACTTACAACTCAAAAAAAACTCAACCTAGGCTCCTAAAAAGTAGGAGACACTTTACATGCCCCAAGTTAGGCCTTCAACTTGAATTAACTGAGCCGACTAAGTCAAATTAACTTAGTTAACACATTCTTGTTGACTTGTGATGTGGAATTACAATTTTCTCCTAATTTAATTTAAGAAAAAATTAAATCAAGTTTTTCTTGTTGCCATTTCCAACAGACACTTGGTAAATCTAAATTTAAGATGGATTTAGGATAGCCTTAAAAAAATGAAAGAAAATGTGAAATTGTTTAACTATATCTGAATTAGTAGTTTTAAGTTGAAGCAATAACTTTAGATCAACAAGCCTTGAACAAAAAGATTCAAGTTACATGTCTTTTTAAATAATAAGAAAGAAAAGTTGTTTATTGATCTACGTTATGATAACCTAGATTCATCTTGTTAGTGGTGCCTCAGCCATTAACAAACTACATTAAATCAAAGGAAAGGCGTGTTAAAGCAAAGACAAGAGATTGCATTTATGTAGTATTTGTACCCGTTGAACACAAGCAAAGTTTCAGTCTTTCCGCCTGAGTGTGTTTCAAGAGAATCTTCCCAAATCTTTGGCAATAACACAATTGAATATTATTAGTAGAACACGAACAAGGGGGATTTCAATAACATAAAGAGAGATGAACATATGGTAAATTGTTGTGCTTTTAATGTTTAGCTTCATGGTACTTATAATAGAACTCGAACATAAGTCTTACTATTACTCAAAATGATCATTTGTCTCTTGGACATTGACCTCTAGCATGACAATCACCTTTTTCTATTTGATGTATCTTCTTTCCAAGTCTTTGGTAATAGCATGATTGACCAAACTGCATGTTACAAGCCCCTAAAAAGTGCTTTGCAATATGAGTACAACAAAACTATAAGATTGGCACACAACATTGGCATCAAGGATGATCTAGATTCAATCATTATATTGTTTTTCACCAATCTCGATGCTTTCAAAGTGGAAAAAGTGGAGGAATCAACTCAGAAGACCATTTTTTACCAACAGGACCCAGTTTGGTAAATTGAGGTATGAAACCTTCCAAGAGCATTTTGAGGCATTAATGGGAATTTTACAGGGGTAAAACTTTTCCTTTTTAGAGTGTCACATTTTTTCCCTATTCTACACACAAATATCTTTCCAACAATGCAAAAATCACTTCAATCAAAGTCCAGATGCAAAATTTATGTCACTTGGAAGTTCACCTTCTTATTTTGATTGTTATAATTCAAGAGGATGCCACATCAACCCCTATTATTTATGGAAAATGGGCCAACCACATGATCACAATGAAGAAGAGTCAATATTATAACTCTAATTAAAAGTTGAAAGAGTCAAACTTAACCACTAGTAGGCTATCAGGTTGTGTTATAACCAGACAACTAGGAGGAAAAGGGATTTCATTCTTTTCAAGTGCATTTTGTTCCTTATATGAGCAAAGTACTTGAAAGAAATAAGAAGAGAGCACACAGAGGATTTGTGCGCTGCAGTTGCCCACAAATCATAAGTCTTACTTCTTTGTGCTTACATCCATTTTCTATTTAGAGAAAGAGAGCAAAGTGGCCTCACCTTCCAATTGGGTTTTCTCCCGAAAGTTTTTCACGACATATCTTGCTTCAATTGTGGTTTGTGAGTTTTTATTTCATTGTTCTCTATTTTCTACATAATTATAATTTGCATGCATACACAATAAACAGTGATTAACAACTCTAACAATCTAAAGAGAAATAAACCATCATAGTGTAGATTTCAAATATATTTTAGTAGATTTGTTGTGATGAATTGTCCAATGGAATATCCATAGCAATTTACAAATCAAAAAATAAAGGAACCCAAACTATAACACTAACAAAATATCCATGGCATTGCATTAATATGAAAATAGTCACAAGAAACAAACAATATCAACAAAATATCAACTAAAGAAAATTTCAAGCTCGCCATGGCAACACGCTTCATTTATGATGACAAAACTAGTATTATAAGACTTTTGGGATATTTAAATGTTTCCCAAGTCCATACATTTCAATAAGTAGATGCCCCTCTATAACAACATCGAAAGATTTTTTTTTTTCTTGAGAGCTTAATAATGTATTGCTACAACTACTTGCTTTATATTTTGAACAAATTTCCACCCCGGGTACTATATTCAAATATTAAATCAAAATGTGTGAAAATAATCAAACCATGTCAAGATCTCCCCCAACTTTTCATTCACAATAGGCACTTTAATAAGTTCAACAAAACAAACAAAGATAAAGTCCTGTTATTAGACTACAAATCCTATATTCTTGGTCTCTTGTCTCGCAAAAACTATAACATTATTGCTTGTGTCGTGCCAAGAGAGAAATAAATGCAACCTCAATTCATGGAAGTAAAAGTTAACCCAGCTCATATCCTATGAATCATAGTTTTAAAAACCGATCAAACTGAATTGGTAACTAGTCAAACCAGTCGGTCAGCAAGGTTGAGGTAATGAACCGCCACATAAATTTGGTTTGGGGACCGGTCGGTACCAGTTTGGTTGGTCAGCAAGGTTGAGGTAATGAACCGGCACATAAATCTAGTCTGGGGACCAGTTTGGCACTTAACCGATACCAATCGATCTGAACTGGCCAGTTCTGCTGCAAACCGGACTGATTCATCAAAACACACACGTGGTCCACGAGTAGTTTTTTTTAGGTGGTTTCTATGGAAATCAGGGGGTTTTTAGGTGGTTTCCGCTACTGCTACTGAGGTTGCATAGGAGGCTAAGGAGTCCTCAGAACCAGATGATGTTTATATAGCTCATGGTGACTATCTCATGTCTAATAGTGTTGATGAGTAATCATGATATTTGTAGTAAGCCGATGGCCTAGTAGAAGATTGAGTTGTAGCAGTGTTTTTGGACTCTAGAGGCCATTTAGATCCTCACTGATTATGTATTTTGTGTATTTTGTTGACGATATGTATTGCATAGTGTCATTTTGATATATGGACCCTTACATGGTATATAGATAAGCAAACTTTGCATATTTTTCCTCTAATTGTTTGGAATCATGGTTTAAAATCTTAAAAATAAAATTTTTCATTTAAAAATAATTATTTTATGTATATTTTACAATTCCAGTTCATTGAATCCAGTTCAATCTAGTTTGAACTGGTTCTGGTATGAACCCCGGTTTGAGAAGCTGCCCAATTCAAAAGCCAGTTCCAGTTTTCAAAACTACGCTATGAATCACAGATTTCAAAGCCATTTGATTTCAAAATTGATAGATTCCAATGTAAATATGCAAGGATATGACACCAACTTCACATGACCCTTGTTCATTTTATATAGGCACCGAGTGTGGAACAATGTTATATATCATCGCATCTTCCCATTTTGTTACTTCAACCATATATGTACGTAAGAGAGAAAAGCAGCATGGGTAAGGTTATGACTAAACTGAAGATGAATATAAAATGCTTTAAAGTGAGTTAGAGGTCAAAAAAATTGACCAGGTTTAGTTCGAATTTTCTGCATCAAGGCGTTCAAGGACATGACGAGCTTCCTCTTCTGTTGCAGGCAAAACTTTACGGATCGTTAACCCACTTTCCAGAGCATCAGGGTGTACTGTGAATGAGAAATAGAAAGTATTGGAGACCTGGTCAAAGCCACAAATACAGTTGTATAAATCTCATCTTACTTTGAAAGACTGAAAGCACCAAGCAAACCTATAACAAGCCATACTGACTTATTAACCGATGCATACTGATTTCTTAACTGATGCCTTGACTAGATTCTGGCTGTGAAACAGAACACTACTTTCTCCCATGGAACACATCACGTCTCATCATCAACCCAGACTTACCTCACTACTTCTTAGTTCAGGTCTGGTGACATGTGCAACAACTTCAACATCTATGAGTGGTCGCTTTGGATCATCTAGTTGTGTGAATAGAACACAGGATTTGAAACGGAGGAAGTCCCCAACATCGACCTGCAATCCCAATCAACATAGTTCTTCAACTTGATACATACTGATAAGTTGTTTATAGATCAAATATGTTCTGATTTTTAATTCTTCTTTGCATTGACTTCTGGCATTCATTTTATTAGCACTAGACTCGAACTAAGTCTAACTAGGATCAACATATCATTTTACCTGGTCAGTTAATTTTAAGGATCTGAGAATTTATTACTCTAGCTTTTCAAAATCAACAAACTTGCCCTGATTCAACTTTGATTGGCCATGGACCCAAGTAAGCTAGATGAAACAAGGGGCATTTAACATAATTTCAAGTATTTGCAGGAAGTGAAACTTACTGGTCTCAGAAAATCGACATGATCAACTTCCAAAAAGAAAGGAGTGTGCCCAACAAAAGCATAACATGTCGAAAATGCCAACTCAAAAGCACGATGCATCAGAAACCCTCCAAAGATTCGGCCATGTATGTTGCGTTGCTGTGGCTGGCAAATTAGTGCATTTTCAAGCCTAGTGTCTTTTATCAGCATGCTGTCCCTGTCTGCTAAAGCAGGCATATCACACAACACACGACCTTCTCTCAACAAAACTTTCAGTCTGTCACCATTGCATTGCAGCCTATGGCCTTCCTCGAACTCCTTTCCCTGTCTTTGTCTCTCTTTCTTCCTTCTCATATCTCTTGCTTCACCTTCTGCTAGCAATGTCTTTTCTTGTTCTGTTTGTGGTACAAGTCGGTTAACAGGGGCCGATTTTCCTGTTATTGAATCTCGTGCAACAAACATAAAGTTTGCAGTTAGAGCAACGGAGTCCCCTGTTTCAGTCTCCCCTACAATAGAACCCCAAGAAAGAAATTCATGTGAGTTTATCCAATTACAGCATGGAGAAAAAGATGGCTAGAGATCATCAGTGCAATTCTCCGATGTTCAAATTCATGCTACAGTGCAAACTGAAAAATATATGCGTACGTGTGAATTGTGAAACAAAAGGTACTGTATATACATAGCACAGCTCTCTTAGACAGAAGCAGAGATATTTCCAAAAACAAACACATATATAGAGAGAGAGAGAGAGCACAACAATATTCTTTTGCGGCATTCACAACTATGGTTTGCTAATAGGAAGCAAATACATATACTGATTGTGTAGACTAAGTTATATTTATTATTCATATTACTGGTCAAAACTTACCTTTCACATTTCAACAGCGTATGTATTTACTCAGTCATACTTACTAATGAACAAAGCCTCTCTTGGAAACAGAACAAAATTGACATGTGGCTTAGATCATAAAATATTAGTTATTCACTTTCATACATCCAAGGAGAGAGTACATTTAATTTGAATGGCTACAACAAGATAGTTAAACAGCTGATACACAATGTTGGCTTCTGACTGACAGTCAAAGGAAAAAGACGGCAGATGATGTCTAAATTGCTGCAAATGCCAAATGACATGAAGCTAACTGTGGAAGACTTAACTAAGGAAGATTAATAGTGGAAAAAGTGATAAAGCAGCGACAACAATGGACTGACAGACAACACCCACGAGGCAACTATACTTAATAATTAACAGAATATCTAACAGAAAACTTGGAAAATACATGCACATTACCTCTGGGAGATGGTTCATATAAATACATACATATATATCTTGGGCCTTGTACATGCATACATGGGTTATGCATGGACAATTAGATGTATCATGCTTGAGCAAGGCAACAGGATTTGGATGGATAATGGTAAAATTCCAACTAGGAGCGAGAGGAGGACCCCAAAACCTTGTCATACTTTCCATTTAGGTAAAGTGAAGCCGAGGCATTAGAGATGATCATCATGTCTCAATGATAACAGTGATGAAGGCAAATAGGCAAATGACGGAACTATGCTATCCCTCATAAAGCTAAAAATCTGACTAGTCTTGGCAGCACATCAAATAACCCACAAACATCAAGCATTTCACCTGAAAGTAGAACTTGAAATGTAAAAATTATGTTTTATATTAGAATTATTCCAACAAAACAATCAAATTTCAAAGCATACCAAGATGATTTCCAAAATTATCACATAATATCTCAATCTAAGAACAGATCTAGAAAAGATAAGCATCCAACAGCGACACCAATCCACCAAAAGCATGCTCCATTGATGCAGGGGCATCCTTGGATTTGAGCAAAAGGCATCACCGAAGAAGATTTGTTTTCCTGTCGGTTTAAATGTCTGAGTTAGTTTGTTTGGCAGGTCGAAATAAGGATGACGGTAGTTATGTTGCTTCCGAAGACTGAATGTCATAGCTACCAAAGTCTATAGCTCAAGACAAGTTACTATGCTGTGGAATCCTGCCGAAATCCATGGAAGCAAGATGTGGGTGCTGGAACCTTGTGCTAAGGATTGGGTGGAATTGTTTCTTTTCTTCACTGTGGAAATCCAAGACAAGGCTGCGGAATCAGGAGTGGGAAAATCAGAAACAGCTAAGAGGAAAATCGCCCATGTGCTGCAGAAGGGGAATTGCTGAGGAAGGGTGATTGATCTTCAAGCTGGAGAACAAAAGGACATGAGGGAATTTTATAGTAGTTAATCTTGTCAGAAAGAGGGTTCAACTCCTGAGACTTGCAGAAAGATAGGCTGTGTGATCGGTGTCCAGTTTGACATCGAGTTCAAGACCAAATTGCAGCCAGAGAAATCATGGGTTGCATTGTACATGTGTGAGAGAGACTAAGACCTCCAGACCAAGATGTAACAGGCAGATTTTGGCCCTGCTATTTGGATGAAGTTTGATTTCTGTTAATTCTCTCATCTTTTTTTGTGTTTTCCTACAATGCTTTAATGGTTTTGACAGCCATCTGTTCCACAGCTTTCACTAACTGTGTGTGTAGGTGCAGCTTCTGTAGCTGTAGCACTCTGACACTGCAAGCTTGATTCTGCAACAGTTTTTGTTTGAATCTGCCTTGCCCAGACATGCACCGTCCATCCAGGGAACAAATTATGAACTCAATTATAGCAAAACTCCAACTCTAATTCTTTGTCAAGGGTTCATTCACTGGATTTCCTTGTTTGAGTTGGAAAGGAGATTCAGTTAGGTCCAATTTATGGCTCCAATTTCATCGCTGTGAACTTTTTATTGTCTTCCATTATTTATTATACATCCCTGGGGGAAGTAAACAACTTCGGAAATTAAGAATAGTTAATGAGATCTTTGTAAAGAATCTCCTTCTCTCCATAGATACTATTTAACTTTGAAAGCTGTCAATCTGCTCCACTTTCTATTTGTTTTTAGTGGTGTGAAAAGTGTTAGTGTCTCTTATTTGGCCCATAACTATAACACCTTTCTGAGACATCCTCATCATATGAGCTTTGACTTATGTGTGACTATCATTACTCCTACAGAAGTGAATATCTAGGTCAGGAAGGCAACCTAGCTGCCACGATATGTAATGATTGCTACCTAATTTACAAAATGGATTCAGTATAGATTTGATTTAGATTTAGTATCAACAGGAACACAAAACAGTAAGCTATTCTGGCATAAATACCTTCAGGTGGCTGAGTTATCATCATTTGAATCTCGAGTGATGAGCGGCCAACCCAAGTAACAGCACCAGAAACTTTCAGGTCAGTATCTACATGGATTGGCTTTTTCAACACCATCTTGTCAACTGATGCTGTCACTAGTATCAATGGTCTTGTTGTGCTGTCCTCATCAGCACAGTGCTGCAAAAGAGGAAACCATTAAAAATATAACGTAAATTTTTCCACCTTCAACCAAAAAAATTCTTGCATAGAAATCTTTACATCCGCAATGTTCCCAATAGCATTTTTTATCAATCTAAAGTTTAAACAACAGTAAAAAATACAGATTCACATACCTACAACACATGGAACATTTTAGGATTCTTGCTAATTTTCTTTTTTCCCCAAAAATGATTCACCCAGACTCTCTAGGATAAATTTCTGTTCCTTGAATAATTGCCAAAATTTTATAGGAACTATATAAAATCCTTAAAAATTTGAATATTTAGGCAAAATATTGCCGAATATTTTATAGTTGGCATTTTAGTAAGATTCACCAAGGTTGTTACACTTCAAGATAAGTATGAATCTTTGAAATTTTCCCTGGTTGACAAATTCATTCTTCACTAAATACATAGAATTGAAATTTAGGCTATTGAAACAAAATAGGCAAAACCGGCCAAAACAAACAGTCTATTGAAGTAACTACTTTGTAAAATTGTCACAAAACTCAGTCAAGTTGACTAGTACTCCCAAGTCAAACTTTACTCAGCATGGAAATTGAACTAAACTGACTTGTTAACAAGTGAAACTTGACACCAACTAGTTTGACTCACTGACAGTGAGTTTGTGATGCAAGTACTCACAGGTCAAACTCTGTCCTGCAAGTACTCACCAATTTTTCAAAGGTCAATGAATTTGACTCAGAATCCTAATGAAACTTGGTGGGGTCCTTTATAAGTTTATATACCCCTCTAATGTCCCCAAATTTTGGATTTCCTAGTGAGGTGATTAGAAGGGTTTCCGAGAGCTTGTGTCAGCCTGGTCATAGGAGCAGGATTACTCCAATGGTGGGCTCGTAGAGTTTTAGTGTAATGTCTATGTCCCCATAGGAAGCTTACGGCGGAGTTCGCTAGCCTAAAGTGGTTTACGTACGCTAAAGCGAGGAAATAATTAATAAGGGGACTTAAATTTGCCTAAGGAGACTTTATTAAAGAAGGAGAAAGGATGATATTTCCTAGGCAAGTTGGATGTCACTTTAACTTTATAAAGTGAAGTATCATAAAGTGACTTTATCAAAGTGAATTTAATAAAAATAAAGAGAGAAAAGGGAAGGTGAAGATGAAAAGTCAATCCTAAACTCATTAATTGAGGAAACTCACTGCATTCGTGCATTGTGAGTATGAAGAGAGAGCTCTTGGAGAGAGTTGGAAGAAAAAGCTGAGGGCTTTGGAAACCTAACTCCCATAGCAGACTTCGGTGTTGCAACGAGACCCCCTAGTCTGGATGTGAGAATGAAATCACTTAGATTTCACTTTAGAGCTTCAATGGAGAACGAAATTTCTGAGAAAAGTTGAGGTATTTAAGCTTTCTTTTAGTTGTTTATATACTTGTGCATTTTCATATTTCCTATGACAGGCTGAAGGCTTCACAAAGAATGAAGAGTCAAGGGCAAATTAATATCAGTAAATACTCCAGTTTCATGGGACCCGCGAATTATTGAGAGGGCTGCATACTTTATGGTGGGGGCTAATTCAGATTTTTTTTTAAAGAATTAGAATGGCATAGACTTGCGTGACTGAATCTATAGGGCATAATAGGCAGCACGATTCCCACAAATTTTAATGGTTGGGTCCATCGCTTCGTGGAGGCACCAAGCAAGGGAGTCAAGTTATTTTTTCTTGTGGTTGAACGTATTTCAAAGTGCTGGGACGAGTTATGGGTTTACAGAAATCGCATTACTCATTTAACTCAGACAGTGACCACTTCCTTCGATCGTTGGACGTGTTCTTCTCTGCAAAGGGCCCTATCTTTCACAAATTCGTGATTGTAGGATGATCTATATGAGATCTTAATGAAATTGTGCTTGAGGGTTTGCAAATTACAAGTGTTTAAATAGAGTTTTTGAAAGCTTTTATGTTAATTTTTAAACACAAAGCATGTAAATAAACTCTGAAATATACAAAAACAGCAAACAAATGCACCATAATAATAACCACAACATAGTAGATGATGAAGGAGTTCACCCCTCCTGGACTACCTCTCCTTGGTCCAGCATTCAATGGCTTGACCCTCTTTCATTATGCTCAAAATGGTAATTACACACATTTACAGTGCTCAAATGGCTTCAAAACTTGTTCCATCAGCTTCAGAAGACCCAAAAATGTCTGTCTAGCCTCTTTCTGATCTGAAATTGGTCAAAAACTAAACAAGTTATGAGCCTCCATAGTTTTCCTGCTAACCGCTCTACAATTTCCCCAAAATTTGGACTGGTCCTACAATTTCGCCCCATTTTCGGCTAACAGAGCGACAACTTTCCGAAATTTTGGGCAAAATTGTCAGAACATTAATTTGCCCAATGACGCCTTAAGTCCGAAAAATTAAACATAATGGTATGGTGCATTAAACATTTTTTTTAATAAAGAAATGGCACAATCCTACTAACCGTTGGCAGTTAGAGGCCACAACGATCACATTGGAGGTTTGGGTGGTGGTTTATACCCCCGCTGCATCCCCAGTTCAATACATATGGTCGTATGCAACATTGTTTTGGGGGGGTCGGGGCTAAGCCCTGGCCCCTACCCCCATATCTCCGTCCACCATAGTTATAATAAGGTTTGCACCATATATTATAACAAGGAGTATCGTGGCCCATGTGGTTAGAGCATTGTGCTGTTATGTGGGAGGTTTGGAATTTGAATGCTGCAGAGGGGCGGTTTGGCTTTCAACCAATTTTGGTGGCCCCCGTGTTGCCATGTGGCGGCCTTCGGTTGGGCCATGTGGTAGCATGCGGTTGGCCACCACACCAACCAATGAAATCATGCCACCCAACACCAATCAAACTCGGACAAGTGGCACGCTAAGATTGGCCCACCATGTACAGTCATCCTTTGACCAATCAACCATGCCCAGTCAACTATACAAACTATCGACTAGGCAACCTGCATTATTTTGCCAAAATTTACCTGTTTGGGAAAATGGACAGAACGCGTTTCTGGGAGCATACGGTGTTTGTTTTCCGCAAAACAAGTTATGTCGGATTCAGAACGATAAGATCTACGTGATCGTTCAAGTTCCACAACATTCCGACAACTTTCATTTTTGAGTATAATTTTGAGCACCTGATCACTCCTCCCCACCGGAAGCTTTTGGACCCCAAAAGATCACTTTCAGTTGTTTAGTAAATGAGGGTACAGTTCCCTCACCTTTCCGATCTCACTTCATTTGGCCTTGCTTGGATTTGTGCCTCTAAGCCCCACACGAAGGTACTCCACATTCCCTCGTTTTGAAGACCTTGTTCTTCTGTCAAGAATGGTGTCTTGTTGTAGTTCATCAAGGGTATTCAGGGGAAAATTCCTCAATGGAAGGAATCTGAACATTTTCTCCTTGATCTTCAATCAAAGGCGACTCATACAACCTTAAGTCCTCAACATTAACAAAAACATAAATTTGCATATATGAAGGCAAATCCAACCTAAAGGCATTATCACCAATCTTCTCTAAAATTTTGAATGGACCATATCGAATCGATTTCAGTTTTTTACCTTCTCCTTGAAACCTTTCTTTGCTAATGTGAAGCCAAACTTCATCACTGACTTGGAATTTGTGATCTACACGATGCTTATCGTGCCTTGTTTAGTACTTGACTCGGCTCTTTTCCAGCTGTTCTTGAACTACTTGATGCACCAATTGGATTTGTTCAATGAACTTTTTAGCTTTGCTTATGTCACTATGACCATCATTAGCAACATCCTTTCCAAAAATGAAATCCAAAGGAGATTTAGGCAAGTATTCCAAACATGTCTCAAATGGCGATGTTTGAGTTGAAGAGTGCTTGGCTCGATTATAAGCATGTTGAATATAGTGCAAGTTTTCATCCCACAACTTAGGATGCTTGTTGCAATAACCATGAAGAAGATGTATTATTGTCCTATTCACCACCTATGTTTGACAATCTGTTTGTGGATGAAATGTTGTACTCTTTTTCAATTTGGTGTCCATGAATCCCCACAAGCTTGACCAAAAGTTCCCAACAAAGTGGGAATCTCGATCCTAACAATGGATGTGGGCAATCGAAAATGCACCCATGCATTCTGAAAGAATAACTGAGCAGTTTATTCGACTGTAATTTGCTTTTTACATGGCATCAAAATACACATTTTGATGAACCTATCCACAACTACAAAAAGATAATCATGATTCCTCTTTGACATAGGAAGACCTCCAATAAAGTCCATAGAAACACTCTCCCATGGACGAGAAGGTACTGGAAGTGGAGTGTACAATCCTAACTTTCTATTGCTAGGCTTACTAACAGCACATAATGAACAACCTCTAACAGCAGCAGCACTTTTTCAAGCATACGAATGACAACAATACTGCTTTATAGATATTGCTATTGTCTTGCATACAAGGCCAATAACAATAATAAGAGAAATATGTGCCTCTCTTATGATGTTGAATCTTTCTCCCTGTGGAATACAAATCTTACCAAGATGGTACAACAAGCTATCATGCATGTGATAATCCAATTCCTCTACTTGGTTCCCTGGACTAAAAGTTGCATATACGTCTTGAAAATCACTATCTAAAACATATTGTTCAACATAGCTCTCAAGCAAAACAAAATTATGCATAAGAATAGTAGCAACATTAACAATAGGCCTAGAAAGCATGTCAATAACTTTATTGTAGATACCTTTCTTATACCTTATCACCAAGTGGAATTGTTGAAGAAAACCCATCCATCGAAAGTGCCTTGATTGCTACAACTTTGCTTGTGATTGCAAGTGTTGCAATGGTTGATGATTAGTGTGAATGATTGTTTCCTTACCCATTAAGTAGTGTTTCCACTTTTCACACTTTGTACCAATGCATACAACTCCTTGTCATATGTAGGATAATTAATCACTGTGCCATTAAAAGTTTCTGAATGAATACAGATTGGCTTAACATGTTGCATGAGGACCGCACCCATGGCGTAATCACTACCATCAGTATAAATCTCAAATGATTGTCTCAAGTCTGGAAGTGAAAGTACTGAGGTTGAACTGATCTTTTCTTTCAATGCATCAAATGCCTTTTGATGTTTACCTCCCCACTAGAAGACCTGCATCACACTTGTCAATGCATGCAATGGAGCTATGATAGAAGAGAAGTTAGCAATAAACTTCCTCCAATATTGGGCTACTCCCAAAAATCTTCTTACCTCTATAACTATTTTGGGCTTTGGCCAATTCAAATTGACATCAACCTTGGAGGGATCTATTTTCAATTCACCTCCTCCAACAATATGACCCAAATACACTAAATAATTTTTTCCAAACTCACACTTTGACATCTTTAAAAACAATTGTTCTTTATTCAAGACATCAAGTACCTTTTTTACATGCTTGACGTGTTCTTCACGAGACTTACTAAAAAACAAGATTTCATCTAAGTAGACTATCACAAACTCATATCGAAGTGGCCTCAATACATCATTCATCACACGCATAAAGG